>JAVQKI010463414.1:0-25413 GCA_036025975.1 Nematalosa erebi | reverse complement strand
CCCCCCCCCCCCCCCCCCCCCCCCCCCCCCCCCCCCCCCCCCCCCCCCCCCCCCCCCCCCCCCCCCCCCCCCCCCCCCCCCCCCCCCCCCCCCCCGCCCCCCCCCCCCCCCCCCCCCCGCCCCCTTCAGCTGGAAGAATTGGTTTTGGCCACTGGCATGTCATCGTGCAACATCCTTTTCTTCGGACTCCAAACGGTTACACAGCAAACTTGTAATATGGCACCAAAGCTTTGATAGAAAAAAACAACAAAAACAAAACAAAATAAAATACAGCCATGTTATAAATACAATACAGAAAACTGAAAGGCGCAATAAAGAATGTAAAGAAGAGGCCATTTCTCAGAAATCCTTCTGTTTGTTTTTTTTTAGTGTGTGTCTGAGTGTGCTGTTCTCCGTCTGTTTGGGTTAAAGAATGGGCAGGTGGGTGAAGAGTTCCCCATAAATTGGGGAACCCAGTGTCGCGTGTAAACAATGGGGTTGGAGAGGAAGAGAAGCAGAGGGGTTGGTTGGGTGAAGGAGGAAAGGAAAGGGGTGGGGGGGGTTGGGGGGTTGGGGGGTCTTTTTTTTTCTAACTCAGCTTTTTTTCCACACTCCACTTACCAGAAAACAACATTTCCTAACCAAGTCCATTAGAGGGCAAAGCTCAGTATGGCTTGCTGTCGTTTTTGGATCGTTTAAGCTGGACCTTAAGCCGCTTCATGCCAATCTGAAAGCCGTTCATGGACTGGATGGCCGCCTGTGACGACACGGGATTGTCATAACTCACGAAGCCTGCAGTGGAAAAGAATGGGCAAAAGCACATTAATGTCCATCATAGGTGCTCACACAGGGGGGCACATACATGCATGTGCTAAACATGATCATATCATTCAAAACAGAAATCATCACACAAGAGTATCTTGATTAACGACACACACACACACACACACACACACACACACACACACACACACACACACAAAAGCACTACACGACACTGGCAGTGATCTGCAGCACGCACACATGGTCCTAACAGCAGGACTGTGGTTAATCTCAGATGTACCTTCAGGGTATCTGGACAGGACAAGTTGACAGGCATGCCTGTGTCGGTGAGACTCACCAAAACACTTGCTGAGGTTGGTCTGTTTGTCAATAAAGACCTTGGCCGAGATGACGTTTCCGAAGGGCATGAACATCTGGAGTAGATCCTGGTCGCCAAACTCCTGGGGCAGGTGGTAGATGAACAGGTTGGCTCCTTCAGGACCTTTGTATGAGACGAAAGAAAGAGGAGAAGAGAGAAGGAAAAACGATTAGGAATCTGGACAAGGTGACGTTAGCTTTAGCTTATACCAGATAACTGGTAATACAAGCAATCTAGAACACTTAAGAGTTCCACCTAGACCCCTGTAAGGGTTGGTTCTGCAGTGCTATGGGCAAGAAGAAAAAGAACCTTCTTCTATGGATATCCATCTTAAGGACAAAATGGAAAACAGTGCCATGGAAATGAAAAGCTCAGGAAGCCAGGATGGGTCTCTTACCGGTGCTCTGATTGCCACTTGCTGTTGCAGCAGATTAAAACAAGACACAGGCCTTAACACAAGGTCATATTGCATTGGCTGACATGCTACGTCCTATCCTACAGGTTTACAAGCTAGAATGTTTTCGAAAATGTCTGAATGGCAGGGGAATTATTTGTGAGGATACATTCCATTGTTGTTATAGTTAATGTTGGAGGAAAATATACAACTGCTTACTTAGAAATGCTGCACAACATCTGCGAATAGCGATCACTCTTTTTACAAATACCACTTCTTAACACAAGGCCTAAGCCTTATAATATTCACCATTCCCTCGACACAGAGGCAAACACACACAGGCACGCACGTACAGACGCACAACCTACTGCAAGGCCCATTCCCACCCCTCAGGTAAGCCCCGGGGACTTGCCTTCCTTCTGGCTGCCGGCAGCCCCCATGTTCTGCTGAGAGAGCAGGCTCTGGTTATAGAGGCTGGGCAGGGCAGCAGCCGCGTACTGCTGGATACCCGAGTAGGCCGCCTGAGTCAGGGCCTCCATGGTGCTGGCCGAGCCATTGGACAGACCTCCACTGCCCAGACCCCCATTCAGCGCTGCCATGCCTGCTGAGGAGGGGGGGAGGGGATGATATGCAAGTCAGGTGGGGATGCTTAAATCCCATTCAAACACCTAGGGGGTGTAAGGTGGCATTCCCTCCCTATGCATTAGTGTTTCCTAAACTATTATCATTGACATCAATAGTAAGATTTTCCTTCCATGTGCATTTCCTGATATCACACATTAAGCACTGCAAATATGGCAGCAAATATGCCTCTTATCGTAAATTAAAGCTTATCGTCCTCAGCTTGAGCGCTTACATGCTAATGATATATGTTGCCTTGTAAACCAGAATGAGTGCGTGTACAGTATGTGTGTGCAAATATATTTTGATCACTTTAAGAGAAACACCCAGTACAGGGCTGGACTCCAACTACACCCAAATCAGACCAAGAGACGAGAACAGAAGGACCAAAAAAAAAAAAAAAGGAGATAAGCCATTATACTGGGCCAGAGAAATTTCACACCATCACCACAGCTCCTCATCCCCATCTACTACAGTAGCTATGCCCACTACAGCCCATGTAGAGAAGAGAAAAAATAAAACGAATAAAAAAAAATCCAGACCACCACCCACTGCCCAGACACCAACCCCCTGCTGCCGCTTTTTTAAATAAAACTCCCACCTGTTCGGTCTACCCGCCCCGACCCAACTCTCTTGTGCACGCTCTGTTGAAAATCATTTGGGTTGATGATACATCTAAGGATCACTGCTGACTCTGCAGTACTACAGAGTTCACATACAGATGCTCTTTGTAATAATTAGACTGCAACAAAATTGTGACCGTTGTATCTAGTGTTTTTATCTATGTCTTTCTGGATGCACTTACAAAGGGTTGCTTAAGTATCATCTTACTAGAGTGCAATTAGAGACTGTATTGTGTGTGTGTGCGTGTGCGTGTGTGTGTGTCAGAGAGCGAATGCTCACCTGCAAGAGAGCCCATGTTAAGGCCAGCCCCAGCCCCTGCAGCCAGAGACTGCAGGGCTCCAAGAGAAGCCATGGGATTCACAGAGGAGTTAGTACTGGAAGTGGGGGATGAACCCGCTGGGGGGGAGGGAGACAAGATGGAGTGAGAGAGATTGAGGGACAGGGGAAAGGAGGAGAGAGAGAGAGAGAGAGAGACAGACAGACAGACACAGACAGGCAGACAGAGGTGGGTTAAACTATTGTACATCTTTTTCACAGACATGTTCACACTGCATGCTATTGAAACCTTCAGTAGACAGTGACATCCATGGCAAAGGGAGGGTAGCATGGCAGCGTGCAGACACAAGCAGGCGAATCATTTGCTAAGGGTGACAGACAGTGAGGTGAACTCACTAGAGAAACACGAACAAGAGTAACTGAGCTCAATAAAGTGAGCACAGAGAAGCTATGCTATGCTGCCCTACATACAGTACCTTAGCAGCTAAAGTGTGGCTAACCAGGACACCTGACTTGGGTTGGTAACTAGCACAGCACACCTGAGCAGGTTTGGGCTGTGAGAATGGGGCAAAGGTGGGGACGGTGGACTTAAACAGGTGAGGATGAGGGAGGGTGGACAACTAGCCTAGCACACCTGTGTAGGGCTTAGGGTAGGGTGGAGTGACTGACGGGCAAGCCTAGAGTGGGTAGAATAGAAGGGGTGAAATGCGGAGGTTGGGGAGGGTGGGAGGTGAGGTGCAGAGGGTTGGGTGAGGGGTTTGGATGGGGTGCTGTACCTGAGCTGGTGAGCACACTGAGGGGACTGCTGGACGTGGTCAGCGCACTGCTTCCTGTGGGCGTGGCCTGTGTGCCACTCGCTGCTGCTGCCAGCGCTGCCAGATTCTGCATGGCACTCAGACCTGAGCAGAGACATGTTGCAGGGAGCAGGAGAGGAGGAGGAGGAGGAGAGAACAGAGGGGAAAAATCAGCAAAAGGAAGGAGGAGATGAGCGAGACAGAAGACATTAGAGGGAGCTCAAGGGAAAAGGCAGAGACAGAGAGTGCGGGAGGGGAGACTGGGCACAAAGAGGAGGTGTGAGGATACGGAGAGAGATACAAAAGTGAGGGGGTTGAATGCAGGACAAGTGGAGGATTGTGGCATTAGTAGGCGTACATAATTCAATAATAAGTGCCTCACACAAGGCTGGAATCTTAATCTGACGATGTATTTGTTTACCTCTAAATGCCACAAAACAACAGCCTGATTAAAATTCTGACCAAACCACCAAGTATGCCATGTCCTTCTCTGAATCCCTTACACTTTACAGTTTCCTCAGAGTGCACCACAAGAGACTATGCATCCTGAGGAAGAACTTGTGTCCCCTCCTCTGCCAGCTGAATGAGAATGGAGCACCCTTGTGGAGAAAACTTCAGCTCCAAGACTTTCACCGCGTTTTCATACGCGTCCTTTTTTTAGTGCTAGTGTAGCAGAAGTCCTTAATGATACCAAACAACTCAAGACTTCAAGGTAGAGAAACTGCATTGCCAAACAGAACTCTGGGAAAAAAGTGGGAAGGGGAAAAGGGGAAGCTGGCCATCGGACTGACAGCAGCTGTAAATTGCAAGGAGAAATGACGAGCCACACACTCTTGGAGGGACAAAACCAACGAATCCCTGACTCCAGGGCAAGTAATCATGAATGTTCCACCCCAAGGCATATTATGGTGTCATTTGGCGTTAAATTGTAGCGTAATAAATTTACATTTTATCGACCGCATAAGGGGGAGTGATTCATCGCTAGATCAGCCAAGATCAATATTCCTCACTTAATTTACTTCCTTTGGTGCGTGAGTCTGGGCTGGAAGCAAAAGAAAGATTTTCAGGAACAACCCAGCCCCACTGGAGAGATGGGGAAAAAGTTTGAACTATGGACCCTGCTTTTTTCAATCGTGCAGTCTGCAGTCTTGAGGGGGAAAAAAAAAAAAAAAAAGGGTTCATTAGGTATGAAGATCCGAGAGCTCAGTTTACTCTAGCGTTTGAACACCTGAATGAATAACTAGAGAACTTGCACAGTGTTATTTGGGGAATATTTTTTTTTACACGATATATACATAATTAATGCTGTTATGTTACTGCTATTCTGTTATATTACACTACCTAAACTTTTGGAAAGGGGTTCAGAGAGAACAGGGAGAATATGGTGAACACTTAACCAGGACAGCTGAGTATCAGCACAGACAGACAGTACAGCTGGGGCAACAGCTGACATAGTTCAGTAAGAGCAGTCGGGCACATGCGTGAGAGTCGCAACACACACACACACACACACAGACACACACTTGCATGCATGCCATAAGAATGAGCTCAGCACAGGCCCAAGTGTCTCAGAGGCAACCCTGATTAATCAGGCATTCCACTGTATGACTGACTGTCAAGATGGCAGCACGGAAACCGAGGGAAGAAAAGAAAAGCAGGAACAGGTAAAAGGAAAAAAAAAAAGGTTTCAAGGGGGCTAGGGTGGAGCCATGGACAGGAGCAGGCCTTACCTGACATGGGGTGCAGGTTGTTAAGAGCGTTCCCAGAGGAGGCCGACTGCTGCAGGAGCTGCAAATAAAGCTAGACATTACACCAAAACAGAGAACAGAGAGGTCAGAACTGCTGCCAGGACTGTGATTATTGGAAAGAAAAACAGAGAGAGAGAGAGAGAAAGAAAGAAAGATAGATAGAGGAAATACAGTTGGAACAGAGGTAGAATCACACACTAATCTAGGAGTGTCAGGGAAAGGGGTGGACAAACTCAGTGGGAATTACATAAGGAAAAACAAGATGGTGGAGTAAGTGGTGCCTGTTTGCGGTGGGTTTTTATTGGTGCTGAAGAGCACTCCCGGTGGCGAGTGTGAGGGAGGAGAAGACGGAAAGAGAAAACAGGGAGAGAGTGAAAAAGGAAAGAACAGTTTTCCACAGCACACCCATGGAGCAGCACTAACAATACTTTCAACGGGCCCAGCATCAAGGCTGCACTTTGCCAGCTCCTCATTGGCTGCAAAGAAGCCGTCAAAAATTGCATGAGCAACAGAACAAGCCAATCAGAGAGCCTCTGAGGGGGAAGATTGCTGTTTGTTTTATTGTGAGAGAGCCGGGATGGTGCAGCAGAGATCTTAGAGCCCTCATGCATTAAATACTTCAAAAACACAGCAAAGTGAGTAACAGCACAACACACACACACACACACACACACACACACAGGCCAGGGAGCCAAAGGGCATCAGGCATAAAGTATAGGGTTTGGCGGTTTGTTTTTGTGTTGCATCTAATTATAAACGCCAAGACCAACGCTTGTGTTGCAAACATGCTAAGATCCTGATCCTAGCACTGAGCATTTGAAGTGGCCACAAACACATGCAACGCTATCAGATGTCAAACAATTGTAACCCTATCTAGTGTCAAAGAGCACTTAACTAAAAGCAAACACAAAGTAGTTGTAAATACACATCACATAATGGAACACAGCTCTCATGAGTGCACCATTTCAGATAGCTGAACTGCCATACAAAGCATATAATAATTATTATACTTAGTTTGGCAATTTAGCCGTCTGTAATCAATCACTGTATGCACAGCTAACACATCCCTTTTGTGCACATCAGGCAAGCTCATACGTACTAGCCTCACATGCTTATGTTAGCAACCAGGAGCCAACTGGCAAATAAATAAATAAAATATAAAGTAACTTAAAAAATAAATTAACTCTCACATACACACATACACACCAAAAATAGGTTACTGGCCATTTGTTTTGTTCTGAGATTTTTTTCTCTTTCAATGTTTTCAAGGGCTTTTTATAAGGGGAAGGAAAAAAAAACTGCATGTAGCATCTGAGGCACTGAGATCGTGCGCTGCACCACTGGTGTGCCTCGCCATGGCTACACACTGCAAAGGCACTTAGTGTGCTGCTGCTGCCGCTGCCGCTGCCGCTGGTGATGATAGCAATGAGAACTCTGACATTACGCTGCGCAAACTGCCTTTAAATGCCTGACACAAATACTTCTTTAAAGCCTGACGTCATTTTACTTAAGTCACCTTAACTGGTGAGACATCAGGAAAGAAAACAGGACACACACACACAGCATTAGTAGGCAACATGTGATTTGTGTCAGGAACCTATCAACTAAGTGCTAATGCGGTGGCCAGTTCAAGGCCTTTTCCTAAGATTATGTTTTTAAAACTGAAGCATTGCACCCACTGCAGGGGAACGAATAGGTGCAGCAACACTTAAATGCTGTGACAGTGGAGAGCCTACTTCAAGGAAATTGGCCTCATCTGGTAGACACATGAATGGTGTGCACAAGTACAGCAGGTCTGTGTGTGTGTGTGGCTTAAGGGAAGACTTACTGTAAGGCACATCTAGCCTGGTGCAGGGGTGAGCAATTGCACTGGGGGTGGGGGGTGGGGCGTGGGGGACTTACTGCGAGGTACTGGGGGCCCAGTGAGTTGAGTCCAGCCAGGTTGCCCCACATGGAGGCGGCGTTGAGCTGCTGCATCTGCTGCTGGAGCTGCTGTGCCATGCGCTTCTGCTCCTTGTCCTTCTGCGTGTCGGCAAACTTCACCACGATCGGGGAGGAACAGCCCTACGCAAGCACAACGGTTATGTAAACATACTGAATACCATCTGACCATCTCTGAACACACAGACACACACACCACACACACACACAACCATCTGACATGCAGAAAAAAAAAAAAAAAAAAAAGTGTTGAAATTAGTGGCACTGGTGCAGGACTGTTACGCAACCAGACCTATCATGGTTGCAGACAGCAAAAAGAAAGGGAGGAAAAAAAAAAAAATACATCTTAAGAATCAAATGGAAAAAAAAAAAGATCAAGACAGAGAGAGAGAGAGAGTGCGAGACAGAGATGGAGCAGATAGAGATGATGTTTTTACCTCCATGGTTTGAGACTGGTGCATGGATTTGATGGCCGACTGGGCCATCTGTCTTGCTGTGAAGGTGACGAAGGCACAGCCTGTGACAGGTGAGAAATGTGTCAGTGTGTGTGGGGAGAGAGCACAACACAGCACAGCCTCTGCATCCCATCAACCCTCAACTCTCTCAATCTTATATTTACTGAAAACAGCACGGTGGAAAAGTACTGACAGAACCAGGGGCAGAATCACCACGCACACACACACTAACTCCTCTGTGAAAATCATATTGCCCAGTTGTTTTTCTTCAATCCTTATTCAGACCACTGTATGCTTGGAGAAGAACTGTATATATTATTGGCTACCAGCAATCATGCATGTGTGGGCAGATACACGTCAAGGACAGTAAACTAAGCGTGTGAGCACAGGAGTGCATAAATCAAGTATGGCTGCATTGCTTGGAAAGTGTGTGTGTGTGTGTGTGTGTGTGTGTAAAGGAATAGTACCGCGGCTCAAGCCGTCAGGTCCTCGCAGTATCCGACACTCTTCAATCTGTCCATAGGGCGAAAACATGAGCCGGATGTCGTTCTCGTTGCACTTCTTTGAGATCATGCCAATGAACAACTTCCTGTCCTCGACGGCTGGGGAGACATGGGTAGAGAGGGTTCAGCTTTACAATAATCAAAAATTAAAAAAAGAAAAGAAAAATGCATGCGAAAAATACAAGTTCTTCACAAAAAGTGTTGGTGGAATCTGTAGAAAGCTGTGCCGCCTACAGTATGAACAGTCAAGGAGCTAAAACATGGGGCTACCAATGGGTCTGCAGGATCCGCTTGATTACATTTACATATTATCAACTAATGGGATCTACTTTGTACACCAAGGAATGTTGCATGTTGTGGTTCAACTCGACAAGTCATAACCATTACGGTAATGCTTTTTTCCATAAGAGAAAAATCAATGAATTAAGGCTGACTAAGGCTATGTACACACCACATCTCAACTGGAATTTGTAATTTTTTTTGCAGTGGAATAAAAACGCGTCCACACACGCATCGGATCAATGAAATATCACGTAACGATGGGAACGCAACGAAAGGTGAAATTTTTGCAATACATATGCCACACCTACACGTGGCGCTGTAAACAGGCTCAGACAGAGTCACCGGACACAAGGAAACAATGGAATAAGAAAGAGTTTCTAGCCACTGAACCATTTAGCTCGGTGCTTCTAGCTTGACACCATGGTGAGTTTAAAAGAATCTGCCACGTGTAGTTGTGTATACGTCTCTGCTGCTCCTCCAGTTGGTGGAGGACGGCGAGGTTTTGTTGCAATTGTGCTAATAAACTAATTAACACCATCGTTGTTACCAGTTGCTACATGTGAGTTCTTTCTTGTTCCTCTGGTCAAGAGACGGTGACTGAGCGATGACATCATCATTTTTGAAAAGTAGTGGGTATGCTTGTCTATACGACAACGCAAAGGCAGCATTGTCAGATTTTTCCACTCTGGAACCCATTCTAAAATTGTATCGTTTCAGGGAACCCACAATGTCGGTTCTATGTTGTTTACCGTTTCAACCTGTAAATGTACCCGTGTGTACAGCACATAAGAGAACTAACGCCACAGTGTCTAACCTGACCTCCTGGTCTTCTCTGCCCAACCCTCTTAATCTCATTTGGCAGCACTACTGTGCACCAGAGACAGACGAGCACTCAAGAGTGTGTGTGTGTGTGTGTGTGTGTGTGTGTGTGTGTGTCTGTCTCTGTCCCTCAGGGGCTTTTGCAGACTTTCCTTGCACTCACCATTGTTCTTCTCACTGTCAGCAGGCTTCATCTGGATGGGGTGATGCATCTGGAAGGAGAGCGAGAAAGAGGGGGAGTGAGTGTGGAATGGAGAGGAAGAGAGAGAGTGAGAAAGAAAAGAGAAACAGAATGTGTGTGTGAGAAATGATAAGAGACCGGAGAGTAAATGACAGAAAAGAAGGACAGGGATGGACAGAGGTAGCAAATCAGAGTGACCCAGAGAGTATGGTTGTGGAGGAGAGGTTGTGAATGAGAAGGAAAAAGAGAGAGGAAGAGTGAAGGAGGAGAGTGAGACAGGGTGAGGAGAACTGTGTGTGTGTGTGTGTGTGTGTGTGTGTGTGTGTGTGTGTGTGTGTGTGTGTGTGTGGAGGGCAAACAAGCTCCTCCAAGGGTCTCATGGGACCCTACCACTGCGCCCTGACTGTAACTCCAACATTATCAACCTGTCAGGCTGCCAGATGAGTAAATCTCTTCCCTCACATCTTGAAAATTGGATAGCTTGTGTGTGAGTGTGTGAATGCAAGAGCATGTATGTGAGCCAAAGTGTGGGTAGGCTGCACAGGTGAATGCGGTGCGTGATAATGAAGAAGTGAAATTTGCCTTACCCCTGGGAGAATCTTCATGTTGTGAAGGGCGTTCTGTGCTTCTAATGCGGCTTTGCGTGTGTAATATGTGATGAAACAACAGCCTGCAAGTGAAATGGTCAGCAGCATTAAAACGGCTCCATTTTCAGGACCAACAGCTCAATTTGACGTTTGTAGGCCATGCTACTAATACTACGAAGGAGTGAAAATACATCACAAGCAACATCAAAGGTGAGATGTTTGGAATCATAACACTTTTAGTGCAAATTCTATTATCTGTAACTGAAAGGAAACATATAAGCGGATACTGAAAGATAACAAACTGAAGCCGACAGGTTGAAAGCTGAAGTCACGCATATACATGTAGGGTACTGTTAGACAGAGCCAAGGCTTTTGACAGAAAGTCTCCAGTTGCTTGACACCTGCATCCAGGAGTTCTACCAGTCTACTAAAAATCTAGTGCCAGCCTGGTATTGAGTGTCAAAGTTGATGGGGTTCGGTTTTCACCTTTGCTCTGCGGGGGGTTCTGGCTGCGGTCGCGGAGCACGTTGATCTCGTAGACGGCTCCGTACGGCTCAAAGAGCTCCCTCAACTGCTCCTCCGACCAGGAGCGCGGGATCTGCCCCACAAACATCTTTATGGCGTCGATGTCCGGCTGGTCCGGGTGGTCCAGGGTCCCATTCATCTTCTTCGATCTGGAAACACACAGAACAAGGAGGACACTCTGGGGTCACTGCCTGCGATGAACATCTTCAAGCAAAGGGCACACATTCCCATCTGTCTCTTCCCGCCATACAATGGTTTATTAGCCTGTCAAAACAAGCGCATGGAGACGAATGCGCACAGAGTAACTTGAGTAAACAAATCAAAGTGATGCTCTTCCACAGAGAGGCATCCAAGAACACAATTAGAGGAGGCATAGCGTCCATTAACTCAAAGGATGGCGTATGGCATCATCACTGAGAGGGAGTCTATGGAAGCACTCTGCTCATACCAGGAAACATGAGCCCTCAACTCATCCTTCAAACAGCAAACTGTACATCAGGACAGCATATTCATTAACCTGTTAGCAAATAAACTTAAGGCAGCCCCCTCCCACCCCAACCTCCACTTCCAGAAGATTCTGAAGCCTGTCTTTGTGTAGAGCTCTTTTAGAACCATGGGCAGACTTCCAGGCACCCGAAGGTTTTTACAAAATGCAAACCCCTGACGAATAAAGCACCCCAAGACAGTCACTGACAAACATATCCTAGTCCAACATGGGGGAGGACTTCACTGTGACTGTAGAAGTAACAGCGGGGACTTCTGCCTGGTCCGTTTCATTTATGTCTTTGTTTAGTATCTGAGAGTGCTTCTGTGGGAACCCAGACGACAACCTAGTGGTGGAAATGTATTTGTAGTGTAACTGCTTGCGTAATATAAAGTACCTAAACCTGGAAACAGAATGCCTTAGTGTTTTGTGTTTTTGAGGGACTCAGTCTGTCTGACCTGAGTGCGGACGCCATGTAGCTCATGTCTGGAGCTCTATGAAGAGCCTATGAGGCCAAGCTAGAGACAGAGCGGGAGAGAAAAACATCTCAAAGACAGCAGACTGAATGCTTGTGCCTGTTACCTAGTGCCTATAGTCAAACTCCATCCTCGGTCTAGGCGCTCAATGACTTAGAAATTCAAATGTGTCAGAGAGTGCTAAATCAGGCAATAGGAGAAAAAAATTACAGCATCGAATCACATTTTTGAGATATGATATGACAGAAAAAAAAAAGGTGCAAGCATCGCAAGCCTTATAACTTGGACTGAGAGGGAAGTTCAACATGGCCTCAGACTCAGACGCACAAACATACACCTCCCACAAAGAGCTCTCAGAGTGCAAGAAACGGCTGTGACGTCACAGGTCTGTTGCACTGACTCACACACCTACACCAAGCTCCTCAGTCAGTCACACAAGCCAACACCAGTGTGCGATACACTGAAAGGGGAGCTCAGTTGGCCACAGCAGTCAGAGGTCTTCTGCACAGCTATCGCTGAAATATATGATGAAAATGCATGCATAAGGAGATTTTTTTTCCTCCCATCTTACTTTGCTGCTCAGCACAAAACTTTGGAGAGACACGTAGGAGAGCTGAAATGTCTCCCATTCTGACACTTTCTTGCTCTATGGTTACCATAGCATCCTTCTGCACGCTTCCATACCACCACTTCCACACCACTACTCACACTCTACTATTTATTACCCCATATGGCACACATTTAGAATTAATTTGTATGTGTGCGTGTAATGTAATAAAATATGCCACACCTGTACATCATGCTGAGGATATGGGATTAATAAGGTGTCTGTCTGTTGGTTGTGAAGGGTCATTTGTAGAATTAGACAGACACTCGGTGTTATACCACAGAGTCATGGAAAATGCTTCCTGTGGTTTACTCTGGTCCTCTTGCATCAAACAATGCTGCAGTCACCTGATACTATGTCTGTTTGCAGTGACTGAAACCGAAACCAAACGATTTGGACATTAAAGCCCAAAGTATCAATAATCAATCCTGGAGCCTAGAGATGCTCCCCTTTAGAACCGTACAAAGAAGCTGCTGTAATACTTTCCACTCTCTCTGAGAGCCAACCACAGAAGAGGAGCCGGCTAATGATAGGGTCTACATTGTTAGGCCTGCTGTCCACTTGGTCTGAACATGGACAAGAAGGAAAAAAGGAGAAAATGAAAGAGAAAGAAAAAAAAGAGCAAGAGGGGTGACAAAGAATGGAATGAGAGGGGAAAAAATGAGAACATGTCTAGAAACGAGCCTAGGGTCAATAAGGTGGCAATTTAGCCTACGTAATCAGTTCTCTTACGTTTTCACACGACCACTGCATAAGACAGAGATTGCACAACACTTCCATTCAGTCCACACACTCCTCCATCAAAAAGAGACATCTTCTCAAGATTGAAACTGACACTATACAGTGGTCAGTGTGTGGCCGCACTCAAATCATTTTGCCAGAGTAGGGAATAGAGGCCAACATGTTTGATCAGCAGTTAGTGGTGGTGAGTTATGTCAGCCGCGTGTAGTTCCCAGCTAGCTGAATTACATGTCAGGACATGGCACGAAGAAGCTGAAATGGAACTGTAAACACAGACCGCTGTGGAGTGTCCATTACTGGCGTCAGAGGCAACTCCGATCAATCAGATGTCGTCCTACCATAGCAGACTGGCTAAGACACTACAAGTTTGTCAAGTCTCAGGCATCCATCAGAGCTGTCACACGTAGAACAGGCGTCACCAGCTTAACTATACCTGACTGGATTGCCTAGGTCTAGAGCAAAGCCCATCACTTAGGCACTCAAGCTGTCATGGGGTGTTCCTATGGCACCTGTTTGAACACATCCAAAGTCACTTGCCTGAAACAGAGGTTTCCACTTAAATGACACACTGATGCCTGTGTAACATTTCCATCTCGTAGTGAATGCCACAGGAACCAGACAAAAAGTATGAACTCTGTGGTCAACTTTACCTCAACCATCCCTGGTGAGGAAAGTCTGTGCATTCAAACCAAGCAGAAAATAACACCTTTTCTTCATTTTGCTTCAGCCTTTCAGGTGGCGGACATGATGTTTACCACTGAGGCTGATTCTCTCAAAGTCCACAGGATCCATCTGTTTGCCTAGCAAGTAAAGTGCGCTCCCTGCCCTCCACTGTGTTCTCCACCCTCTCTTACATGGACGTGTCTCAAGTCTCAAATACAACAATTCAATGTTATCCTTGGACTTCAATAACTGGCTCCAATGTTTGCAGAAATGACAAGCCATCTCACTGGCCACCGACTGAAGGCCGAAGGGCCAAGTCCTTTATTTGCATAAACCCTTCATCTGGCCTGAGACAAGTAACAAACAGTGCAGACATACAATGTCATGGTAGCCCAATTTGTCAGTATACATTTTTTATATGGTCCTTCAATAAGTCTTTTAAATGCAAAGGATCTGTCAATGATCAGATTGACACTTGTGCCTTTCTAAGTAGCATTGCTCTACTGTCGTTCGGCTTGTGATTGCCATGAACTCAGGCTGACCTCTCCTGACCTGCCACGTCTGGCTATTTCCCATGATCGCAGTCTCCAGTGAGGGTTAATCTCTCAGGAAACACGCACGTCTGAAAACATCAGCGCTCGTCCATCAACTTCTCGCCCTCTTCTCTGGCTAGAAAGGGGTCCACGAGAGCGAACCTGACTGCCAGCTGCCAACAGATTCATCCTTAACACTTTGGCCCACAGCGTATGTTTTAATAGTTTAAGAGCAAATTTTAAAAGGAACAATGACTGCATTTGATCCTCTACTTGGGTTGTCAAACAGACAGGCATAATTATGGTAAGATTTGCAAATCAGGCAGACATGTATTAGTCATTAATTACTGAATGTAATTCAATGCAAGTTCAACAGCATCCAAAATACCCAATTCTCAAAGTTTTAGTTTTCAAATATATGGTCATGACCACAATATCTCATAAAAGCTAGACCATTGTAGCTTGTACAAATTTCACTCAGAATTCTGTAAATTCCAAATGGAGTTTGGGGTGTCCAAACACAGAGTTGCGTTCAAATTAAGGCCGTAACTATCTTTAAAGGCATATGAAAAAAATAAATAAATAAATAAATACAAGACTAATTGAGAAAACATAAAACAGCAACGGTACTCACACTGGACTTGAATTCAATGTACAATGATCCACCATCATCTCAGGCAGAAAGTCAAGCTTAAAAGAGGACATTTTTAGGAGTGTCCTTTCTTCACCTCACAGCACAGGAAAAAAGTCTGCTCAGACACCACGACGGTAGTCACACTTGTCCAGGAAAACACAGGCACGCACGCGCACACACACACACTCACTCTCACACACACATACACACATGCACGGTTTAGTGTAGTAATCACACTGCGCTCGGTAACGGCACTCTGCCACAGCAGTCAGCTCCGTCGCTTGCAGGCCACTCTGTCACCTTCCCTGTTGGGGTCACCGCCTGTGGGGTGCTACGCAGGAGAGGTTGGGCTTGTTCGCCGTGTGTCCGCCTCATCGAGGCCAGGTCAAGAGAAAAGATAAACAGCCAGAGGGAAAAAAATAAGCCAAAACAAACAAAACACACCAGGGAAAAAAAAAACGCTTTACCGCTATGGGAGACAATTTTCAAAAACCTGAAATTACACTAACAGGAGTTTTTTTTATTATTTTAAAATCAGATGGGTGTTTAAAATCAGAAGGAGAAAGACGACCGCATAAAAAAGCTGGCACTGTGGTGAAATACAACACATGTGTACACACACAGTCAAAAAAAGGCCATTCCCAGTGACAGCAAAGCGGCATACACCCTGGGTGTGGATTAGGCTGTGAGCGAGTCAGGCCACTAAATGCTGTGTCCCCGGGCCCCACAAAGGAAAGTGCTGATGGCCAGGGGCTTTTTTTGTGTTCGATTCTCCTAGCCCAGCAGAAAGGGCTGCCGCGTCAGATAAACGCCGTGTCAGATCCATGCTGATAAGAGCCACTGACGGGACACGGTGAATGGACCAGGGGCGCGGGCTACTAATCCCTGCCTCCATACGCACCCGACCCCCCCGGTCCCCTCAACAACCCTCACTCAATACAGCACCCACAACACCCCCGCCTGACAATATCAAGTTCCGGCACAGAGCCTGGTTCACACTGTTGTTCTGGGTGGAACGAGGCATTGGGGGTGCTGGAGCTGGGACTAAGGTGTGGAGGGGGGGTAGGGTGCGGTCAGTAGGGTAAGACAGAGTAGGAGTGGCCTGCGGAAGTCATGTGCCCCATGTGTTGTCCCAGCATTTAGCCCGAGAGAAAATAAAAGCACCGCAGGATAAACACAAACAGCTAATGGGTCGACCTTTGCCAACAACCTGTCCCTCTGGGGTTACATCAGCATGTCACGACTCACAACTAGCATGTGTCAACTGCCATCACAACTAGTACGGCTCAAAATAGCAGCAATATTCACATGTCTGGAATTTAAAGTCAGTCTTTTCCTTGCCAAATATCTTATGGGCAGAAAGGGACACAGATGCAATCATGGAGGCAGTCATATTAGAGCATTGTGACTGATATTTATAAGACTGACAACACAGCTGTAGATAATATCCACCGACCAATCCACAAAAAATACCAACGGCAACAAAAATAGTCTGACTTGCAAGATGAGGGGACACAGCAAGGGAGTTCCTAAGTTGGCAAAAGTACATGGCAAAGGTAGGCTTCATTTACAGACTTTAATCATTACTTAAAATCTTCAAAATCTTTGTCTGTATTCGTACGGATGTTAATTCTGAATTTTGCTGAGATTTCATACAACAGGGACACAAAAGAAGCATGACACTGAATCCCTTAGAAAAAGCAATGAAAGAGCACTCAGACTAGGCTTTTACAATACCCCCTGACTTTGGCTTCAGAAGATCCCAGTAGACTCTGTCCAACCCCTCAATTTTCAGGTGCTGCATTTCATTCAAGATTTGTCATCCATACTATGCAAAATCTTTTCACAGGCATCTCTGAGGAGGTCTTTTGTACTCGCTGGGTCACAGCACAGCCCTTCTAATCTAACAATAATACATATAAATGTGACAACAAATGTGTCTTCACTGGTTGTGGTAGCATGACTAACTTTGGTTGAAATGGTTCAAAATCATATATATGGCAGAAAAAGGTGTTAACTGTATTACTTAATTACATTATATAAAGTTCTTCTAAAATAAAACACAGTATACCTCAACAACACCTTAGCATATCAAGACCAGCATTCTCTAGCTATATTACCCAGCCCTACGAGGGATGATTTCTGTAAATGTTACACCATTGTGGTGAGGCACTGCTGCGTGGTGCATTACAAAGAGCACATCCATTATGGTACCATTTCAAACATCCAGGAACAAAAAGGACACAGACTGGCACAAATGAGCAGCAAAGAAAGAGACTTTTTCAAAGGGAGGGCACTGTGCAGTGATAATTCATATATTGATTAAATAAATAAACTAAATAAATAAATAAATAACAGCATATCAGCCACTGTTGATGTGGTGGAGGGAGATTACATGACATTGTTGTATGCTAAGCTGGCTGAATAATTGATATGAGCTTTCTCTATCTAATCAGGGAAATGATGTGAGCAGAGCTCTGTCAAACATTCATTACATTTGACTTGGCTTGAAGATAAAATTATTTATAGGTCTAATTTTAAATCTAACTGACTGGTATGACATTGTAACAGGAGTTATTTAATAATCAGTTCCAGTCTTAATATAAGAGGAATTGGAGAGCCCTGTTGATAGAGAACCTCTATAATTGAAAACGGGGAGATGAAGCTCCAGTTAATACTAAGCGAGTTGGTATGGTCTGGTCTGACCGTCACAAAGAGCAACAGGTCCCTCACAGGCATGCTTACGAGAGTGTAAGCCTCTTAGAATAGCCAAACTGTGTGTATGTTGGCACAGACGAGTGTATTCACTGACAGAGGGCCAAAGAGAGGAAGATGATGAGACTGCGAGTCTGTCTTGGCAGAGACGGTGGCAACTCCCGTGAGAGGAGGTGGTGGAGCGGAGAGTTGAGGAGCTAGGAGATACTGAGGGGGGTGAAGGGGAGTGGGGGATGTTTTCTTACCCGCCCGAGGCGGCAGCCTCCAGGGCAGAGAGGGGCAGCTCGCACTGGGCCGGCCCGAGCTGCCCATGCTGCTCCGCGGACAGGTACAGGGTTTCAGCCTCCACGCTATCCATCCAGTGCCTTTGACAATCACTACAGGGAAAACACACACAGAACAAGTACAGGACACACACATCAGACAATGGACAAAACACACAACACAACACAACACAACAGAACACATACATGTAAACACAAACATGAACACATACATACACACACACACACACACACACACATATGGGAGATGCAGTGAGGTATGGAAGTTGAGGAAGGATGAAGGGAAGAAAAAGCAAAAGAAAGAGGAAGCGATGAACGGGCAAATGACGGTGGCACTGGATATCAATTCATGCAGGCAGCAGCACAGGATGGTAGGAGAGCAACGGTGACTAAGAGCGGGCTGATTAATGACAAAGGAACAAGAACAATTGAAACACAGGCTTGACTAATGCCCCGGGGGAGAGATTGACAAACACACACATACACACACACACACACACACACGCATGTACGCACACACGCACAGTTTAAACAGATGGGCTACGACACACCGGCTAAGTTTTCACTGGGATTGGCTGCAGCCTGGAACCTCTACATTTGAAACGCCTGCACAACCCACCAGATTAATGGCCCTCAAAAACACTGAACGATGGGGCAGTGGTTGCGCCCCGTCTATTGATCTCTGGCACTATTATTTTTAAAATGTGCCTTGAGACGCCCCCTAGCCCAAATTAATGTCCAGTCCACAATGACTCCAGTGAAATAAGAGGTCTGGAGAGACACGGCCCATTCACCCTCTAATGCCAAAGAACCATCAGTTTAACACATCTTCCATTTAACTGCTCACAGAACATTCATAATGCCCAATAAGGGAAGTTCACCATAACATTATGTAAAATGTAAAAAAAAAAAAAAGAAAAAAAAAAAAAAAGAAAATGGAACCACTTTATTTGCCTCATCACCTTGGCGACCTGGCCCAGGTCCAATGCATCTCCATGTTCAGTCCACCACAGCAGACAAAATGACAAACGGGGGGCTTTAACCACAGCAAGTGCAGAGCTTCAGCATTTGTACAGACACACCTGAACCCAGGACACTCAAACAAACCTTTCCCCCATCAAAACACCAGAGATTTGACAACACACAACAGAACAGCATGTTCATGCAGCAAAGTGCTTAAAAGTCCACACATGCTCTTTTTTTGTCAAGTCCAACATGGTATGGAAAACACAATGTACAGAGCAGAGCAAAGTGCACTTATCCAACCCTCAACCGCAGGATGTGCATGTGCTCCTCTTCCCACAAAAACACCTGCCACTTCCCACCACACATACTCAGCGACACACACACACACACACACACACACACACACACACACACATACACACACACACAGTGTCCACAAATTTCCCATCAGATAATGAAAGAGTACTGGCCTCGTCGGAGTTATGCCCCTCACTATCGTACCCAGTCCTATCTGGCATGAACACTATAGCCTCACCTATATAACCTTTTCTACATGGCCAAACACACATGCCAGGAGCTCAACCTAACAGTTTGCATACAGGCTTCTAACGTTCTACATTACTAGGACATCACAAGATGAGCAATACCTATGAGAAGCCCATCATAAGCACAAATGCCGAACCAATAAAATCCAAACAAACCCTAAATCACAGGAAACAGTATTACCCCCTCCCACTCACAACCCCCAAATCACACTGCAGCAAAGAGACATATTGAGCTTTAGGAACAATTCCACTTATGGAATAGAGTGGTATGAGTGGAGATGTCTTACATGGCCACCCATAAAGCTCCACCAGAGGGAAAGGCATGTGATGCTGAAATATCTCTGTAATTAATGTATGCGTCACAAAGCAAAATTAGACCTGCATGAAATGTGATGTGCTGCTGTGGTATACTTTAGCAGCAGCAGCAGCAGCAGTCAGCGGCAATAGTAAGACATTCACTGGCAGTAGTAAAGTGGATGGGCCACCATGGGAGAAATTTAGGCTGTTCAGAACCCCAGTTAACAGTGCACCAGGGAGCTGAAATAGGTTCAAAACTATAGTGCTGAGGCAACAACATCACTGCTTTCTGAGTGGGCAAGCAAACAAACATGCGCGCACACACACACACACACACACTCAGATTCACACACACACACAAACACACAGACACATATATATAACACACACCTTTACTTGAACAAGCAGGTCAGAGAGTTTGCAGCATTAAAGTTGAATGAGGCACAGCTTTTCCAGGCCTTCCTACTAAGGTTACAGTGCTCTGCTAGTCTGGGAAGCAGGAGGGAGGGTTGGTATGTCGAAGGCCAAGCAGTCAGGTGACAGTTCAACAATGTAAATACTGTACACATCTTCAACACACACACACACACACACTTTTTGGTCATGTCGCAGTTGCACTCACAGTCGCTCAGAGTGTGAGTTTACAGGAGCAGTTCAACAGCTGAGACCACAGAGTATGCACCCTTACTCGTGCCCCGATTTACAGCATCAGTTTCAAACTGATCACACGACCCTTCAGCCCGTCTTCATGACCCACAAACACACACACACACACACACACACACACACACACACACACACACACACGAGAAAAGAAAAACGCTCTATTTATAGCTCAGCCCCAATGGAGAAAAGGGTTGGGATGGTTTGTGAGAACCCTCCGCCTTTCAGAATGCCAAAGGTCAGCCTCCTCTGACCCATCGCCTCCCCGTCACCTAGAAACTGCAGTGCAAACACCCTTAATGACAGAGATCCATAGGTCTACCCCACGAAGTGACAAACTGAGGGATTTAACCACAGCATGGCAAGGCTTAGGTATAGAACTGATATCTTTGACACGCCATCTCATTAGGCATGTCCAAAACGAAATATCTATTGAACAACCAGTGCCGACTCAAATATTCTCGAAGAACCAGTGCAGGCTCAAATTGCTAATTAAATTAAGCTGAAAAGGGGTGTGAGTGTGAGTGTGTGTGTGTGTGCGTAGTTCACCCATGTTGGAGCTTTGGCCTCTTGTCTAGCAGGAGTTCAGTGTGACAGACAGACAAACTGGATCCTAAGGGACACTGAGGAAGCTACAGTAATGAGTCAGACAGAGATGGCATCGGCAGAACGGAACAGCCAGAGGAGGCTAAAGGGCTTGCCCCCTGCACATCTGCGCGGCTAGTGCTCCAGACAAACAGTAAACACCACCCCCATCCCGCACACGGGCTCTGATTAGCCAAGGCTGCCAGCAAGTCTGCCCACAAGCTTAATGTCACAAACATGCGCTGCGCCCAGCTTTCCCTCCCTGCTGCTTCCGCTCTTCGTCAATGCATCCGCATCCTCGAGCGCCAATCTCAGGGTTCGGTCTCGATGCAGCAGGCTGCAGTACGGAGACGGTGTAAAAATAAGCACTTCATGTGGGCAGGCAGCTTCCAACACTGAGGCACCTCTGACGGTCGAGAGCTTGGGGAGCCATCAGCATCATCAGCAGCGAGAGACAAAACCACATGTCTTAGCACCGAGTGCATCAAACAACAATGCTGGAACGTTTATCGGTTGAAAAAAAATTAAACGCTTGTAAGCGTCATTGTGTGCCTCACGGAGCAATAATTAGATCTCATTTCCTGGCCAGAGCTGGGAGGTGGCTGCTGGGAGAGGGGCGATGTAATTATCTTCAGAAACAGCGGGCCACAGAGCTTAATTATGAAGGGATCTCTAATCGCCCTATGCCTGTGGTCTCTTGATCTGTCCATGCGAACAGCCAAAAAGCTCCGACACACAGCAAGTTTAAGTGATCTCACTAAATGCCAACAGGGTCTCTGGTCTCCACAAAGACCTTGTGAGTGATGCCGTCACTTTGTCGTCATTCAAGCAGGGGGGAACAAATAACATCAAAAACGCAAATCCGCATCAAAAATTCTTTCTGGAATAGAGGAAATGAACAGGCTTTTCTCTTTAATGGCCCATGAATTGCATTGAACACAGGTTTTCAAAACATGCACTGATTCTCAATTGTCTGCAGGTCTATTTCATTATTGATGCACCCCATCATCAGACTCACTGAGAGTTCTGTTATTGTCTTAGGCATTAGCTTACTAGAGATAATGCTGACAATTGTACTAGAACTACATTTTATTTTCTCCATAGCCGAAACCCTACATTAGATAGCTATGCAATCGTATGATGCATCAAGATTACTAAACAGGCAAAAAATGGACTTGCTAATGAGCTTGAAGTTCACAAAAGCAGAAGGGGTCTCTTAAGTAACCGTGTGAAATCACTCTAAGCACCCTGCAGGCTTCCTTCTTTTTTAAAGACACTCTATGCAGCATTTTCATAGTCACAAAACCGTTTGGAAATTATTGATTTAGTTGACTGACCTGTTTTGACAAAAACAGTCACTTTCACTGAGACATCTACTGGCTCTTTACAGACAAACAGAAAATGTAACTCGCAGAGCGACTCGCCTCTTGTTTTACATCCTACAAGTGCTGGCAGGTAGCGACAACGCATAATGGTATGCAGAGACATAGGCCTACATGTACAATGCATTAGTAAATGGAAGCCTAATATGTAATGTGCAAAGAAGTTATGAAAGTGGGGAAGAGAGATAAAATGGAGAATGGTTTACCCGGGTCTTGCTGCATGTTTACTTAGGTCTACTAGTTTATGAATAGTTCAGCAATCTCATAGGATGCATGAGGAACAAGACAGAAAGAGAAGCTCCACGGTGAAACTTTTCTGCATGGCAAGAGTTCTGAGAATGCAAAGCATGCAAAAGTGACGCTGACCTGGCTTTGCTGTGATGTTAAGTAAGTTAGCCTACACTGTACCCGTCTTTGCAGAAGAAATTGTACCACTGTTTATGCTGAAAGAGTATAAAAGCCTAGCAAATATAGCAAGCTAACTGATGCAAGAGCAGCTAATGTTGCATGGACTGAATAACATTAGGTTATGTGTGGGACAGCATGGTCGCCGGCTCTTCTGAAAATAAATGCATACGTGTGTAAACTAAAGATTCACATTCATTACTAAAGCCAAAAGAAAACATCTTCACTGATGTTACTAGCAGGAAGATTGATGTTGCAACTACAGCATTTTACTCCATATTCCACCTTACTGGAATGGTTTGAGATAAACAGCCCACAGTGGGTGATAATGGGGTAAGATGCCAAATGTACCATCTAAAGTCTAAAGGTGTGCTGGTTTAACAAGCCTCTGTTAGATACAAGGATAGGGCCACAGTGGTTCAATGACGTAGTAAGAAATGTGAGAAACGACTACTGATATGTATAATATCAATGGATGGATAATTTGCTTAACTGTCTAACTTATGCAGTATATGGTCTATTAAGGTTTTTCAGATGACGTGTTGAGCCACTGTGTCGTCCGTCATTCATCCCGTGATAGCAAAATATCAAGCAGGTCAATAGAAGCCTACGT
Source organism: Nematalosa erebi (assembly GCA_036025975.1). Classification (NCBI taxonomy): domain Eukaryota; kingdom Metazoa; phylum Chordata; class Actinopteri; order Clupeiformes; family Clupeidae; genus Nematalosa; species Nematalosa erebi. Next base: position 1,950 of record JAVQKI010463414.1, on the reverse strand, counting down.
TATAAACTGTTGCTTCTGTAGTTTATTTCTTCATTATTTCATCGCTACCAACATGCCAAACCTTGACAAAAGTTAAAATTAGGAAAGATTTTCACATATTGTAGCATTCAGATCTCAGAGATCATAATATATAATTTTTCACAAATAAACAGTTTATGTTATCCATGTAGGATTGCTGCATTTATTCTCTTTCATTTTCGGGGAAACACTGGATTTGGTGTTCACCAGGTAGGCTTGTGTTGTGTGTATTAGAGAAACAACAGTGTCCACATAGACTAATGGAGCACAATAAACCTGACGATAGCTCGTCATTCCAATTCATACTCTTATGACTTTCCTAGCACTTCTGCCTACCAGCTGCCTACCAAGCCTACCAGTAAGCATTATGACGTAGGTAGGCACGTAGGTGAAAAACCTCAATACCAACAGCCACTTTTCTCCATGGCAACAGCTAGGCTTTCGATCCTTGTGACCAAACAGTTAGCATTCTAATATCTCTATGACTACAAACAGCGCTGATCTCTCCATGACAACAGCATTCTAGTATGTCCAAAAGACAATGGCTCTGTTCAACCCATGCCACCAGCCAGCATCCTACAATCACAGGTCAGCTATGGGATATGGAAGATTACTGACCCCTATTCCACCCATACATATGCACAGAAGACAAACTTGGAGAACTGTCTTGTCGGGCGAGGTAAACCTGCTATACCATAAACCCCCCTAAGCCAATTTGTGACCAGAGCAGGAGGCACAGGTATGTTTGTGATGAAACCTGACCGAAGAAAAAAAGGCAAAAAGAGAGCAGAAACAAAGCAAAACATGCAGGGCTTAAAAATGGTTATTGCTGAGGGAGCTACTATAAGAAGAGATTAAAATATGCACAGTCATTCTCAAGCTTAGCATCCAGGTCAAATATCTGCCTCTGAAACTATAGCACAACTTTAGAATACCTGATGAGATCTACATAAGGTAGCATTTCAAAACAAACAAAACAGCAAAAGCATAGATCTTTTATTCAGCATAGTTCTTTCATTCATCAGTGAAGAAGGACTCCAAGAGTTTTTAGACAACTGCAGTGTCATTACAGCAAGTGATAAGACAAGATATAGACTAAAAGCATGTGATTTACAGTCTGACATCCTGTGTATCCTTTTCAGTGAGTGCTTTGGCTAAGATCTCATTAACGTCCCATTCATCGCTAAATGTCAGAACAAATAACACAGACTGAACATTTACATAGACAGAACATTTAGGCCCCATCCTATAAACAAACAGTATACATGTCTTTAAATACCAGGTCATTCACCTCTCTACCCAGAGCCAAATAATTTGCACTGAAGCAAATATGCCGATATTGGAATGTAATCAAATTAAAAAAAAAAAAATTAGCCTACTATTCTTCTCTGACACAGAGACACACGAGAAGTTCTGAGGTCACAGGCTAAAAGATCACATCATAAAAAGGGCCTCCACATCTTCAGTGAAGCGGAAATAACGGAAGTGTTGCCATGCAGGAAAAGTCCACCCGCACAGAATGATACAATTATGGAAGCATCAGGCCGTCACATGGTGGGGGGGCGTGGGTGTAATACCACTGTAGTCATGGAAACAACTTGTCATTTAATTCAAGAGTGTCTCTCGAGTAGAGGTATTCAATGAAGGCACTATTTTTCTGGGAATGCTCCTATGAAAGAAACTCTCCTTAAATCTGTTGTTCTTACACACATGCAGGTTTGACCAGTGTAAGCAGTGTCACTGGGACATCTCGGCCAAGCAAAAATAAGATGTCAATTTTGAACACAACTTGGGGAATCAATCAGCACAGCCAGTGTGGACTTGTTTCTATGATCTAAAAGGGAATCCCACAGTATCATCTTCCAACCTATTTGCTTAATTTCCTACTAGAAACTACCAATATAGTCTTATATAGTCAAAATTTCATTACAA
>JAVQKI010463406.1:0-7500 GCA_036025975.1 Nematalosa erebi | reverse complement strand
TTTGGTGATTCTTAAAAAGTCTTTGAAAGGACTGGCAGTCCTTAAAGCTCTGTTCAGGTGTGAAAGTTTCTGAGAAAACATCCCCTGCCTTATATTCATACCTGCAATTCATGCTTAACGGGAAAGGGCAGCTTGTCCTATTACGTAGGGCTATACTTAAAGGAACACGCCACCATTTGTGGAAATATGTTCATTTTCCATCTCCCCTCGAGATAATTAATTGAGCCATACCTTTCTCCTGTTCATCAAGCCCTTCTCTGAGTCTGGCGATACCACTTTTAGCTCCAAGCTAGCATGTATCATTGCAAATGGTGGCGTGTTGCTTTAAGTGGAATAGGTCTGCATGTATTGATCTGTTTTCTTCCAAGCATTCTGTGTGTGTCTGTTCAGTGCTACGTTTAATGATCTGTGTAAACATAACATAGCACACCCCCCCGCCCCTATATACATTCACACACACATACACACACACACACACACACACACATACAAACACAGAGTGACATCATCCTCATAGCTGGGCAGAGTATAACAATTTCTGCAGTCATCCCTGCTGCAGTGACATCACTCTCTTTGCACTTTGTAAATCACCAGGGTTGTCCTCAGGACAGACAGTGTTGAAGATATAAGAAGGAGAGCAAACCCTTGGATCGTATGTGCTCCCAACCCCCACCCCAAGCACTCTCCAGCTTACCTCACTGATAGCCTCGGAGGGTCACCCGCTCACAGACACTCCTCGGGGTCATGTGACATCTTTCAAAGCTCCCCCTCAGTCGCTCTTATTGATTGTACTTGTCAAGAAGCAAATGGCTTGAAAATTGATGCAGAGTTTTACAGAGACGGTTTAAAAAAACAAGAACAATAGGGCCTGTAGGATAAAGACTGCTTTGATCCCATTCCAAGCACAGGCCGCCTGCTAGGTTTAATAGGGTTCTGTGTTGCGCTGGCCGGATGTGTGTTATTTAGCAGCGGAAATCATAGTGGTGGAAGTCATCTTATGAGAATAGTGGTCTTGCATTGATCTATATCGAGAGTAAATGCCTCAATTTGCTGCCTTGTCCTGCTCCTTACAGCCTGGCGATTTCTTCTTTTCTTCCACAAATTAGATTTTAAACCCATCACTTAGATTTGATTTAGAATGTAAAGACCTACAGGCGCTTATTTTCTTTGCTCTTATTTTGAGCACCTTCTCGTTTCTCCCTAATCTGCAATCAATTTGTTTGCAGTGTGCGACTTGGAGGAGTAATTGTGCAACTGAGATTGCCAGAGCCAAGATGAATGGCGGTTAGAGTCCTTCTGACCAGGCCAATTACGTGGACCGAAAAAAAAAAAAGGGAAATATTTTCCATGTTACTCACTCTCCTCTGTGGCTCTCACCTCCCCAGTCCCTTTCATTTGCACGTTTCTGAGACGAGCACACATCTCTCTCTCTCTCTCTCTCTCTCTCTCTCTCTCTCTCCCCAACTCTCTCTGTGCATGGTGGTGGCTTAATGTTTGCCCTATCTGTCTGTACACCCACACAATTACATCTCCATGATTCTGCCCTTCTTTGTTAAGTGCATTGAATGTGTTATCACAGCGACGACTGCATAAGTCATATTTTTCCACACAGTGGGGTGAAGCAGGCTGAGCATTTCAAAGAGTGACTTAGACTTTGAGTCCCATCCAGCCATCTAATCGTTTGTTTAGAAATGCTGAGCTTTATTCATTCGTTCGTTCATCCCTTTGTTTTCTCTCAAGGCGGGAATCATTCCGGTAATTGTGCTGCTGATGTCTGCTGCGTGGTGTGTTTGCATGTGCTTCTCTGCTGACAGATTCTCTGCATGGCAATGCCGACTCGCTTCCCTTGCATGTGTGCAGTAATTGTTCGACAAATGGGTAGTTTGCCAAAACAAATAGAGAGCGAGACTGAGAGCCCATACAGCACATCTGCAGACAGCATGCCCCTGTGCACAGTGACAGCTCCGGCTAACCGGCGCTGTGAGAAAACTCCTGCTTTTGGAAAGAGCAGAGAACTCTTTTTCTTTTCTTTTCTTTTTTTCCCCCCTTCTTTGTTCCATCCATGGCCCTTTTCTGTCTGCACGCTTGTCTGTCCAATCTGGTGTGAACAGGAGGGGAAAAAGAGCAGGGGCACATTACTGACAGGGGAGTACTATCCTACCCATTCCAGAAAGAGGCTAGTTTTATGTTTTTTCGATTCCTGTCATCTGTAATTGGAACAGCTCGTTTTCAGAGTTGCTCTTGCGTGCCGGTAGCTGGTTCTTGCATTTCCCACCAGGCTCAGTGCCTGATAAACGCTCGGCAGAGTCCAGCTGCCCAGTGTGGCAGCATCAGCGGCGGCCCACCAGAAACATCAGCACACCATTTCCCAGCGTCGCCTTTGCCATTGAGGTTTTAAGTCGGTGTGCTGAATGCAACCCCACCCTGACTCCTGAGGCTCTACTCCCATCTTCTTTGACCTGTAAGGCCATGCGAGAGTGCTGCTCAGAGCTCTTTTGTGTGTGGGAGAGAGTAAGAGCTCATCTAGCCAGGGGTCCTGTGTGCCCCCCCCCAACCCCCCAACTTAACCCCAACCTCCAGCCCACATCAGGGGACTCCTACCCTATCCATCAGACACCCTCTCCTCCTCCAGCTCCTCCATGAGTGTTCACTCTGATGTGCCCAGTGTCGGCAGACACTCCCTAATACAACTGCTGACCTCTGCTCAACCGCTCGTGTATTACAAGATGGGAGATAGTGCTTTGATGAAGTAAAGAAGATGGGCTGGGACCTTTTTAGTGATTGAAGTAGAAGAAGAAGAAGAGGAAGGAGTTTAGAAAGAAGGAAAAGATCAGAAGCATGCAGGGCTGTTTGACCAGAGAGAGAAAGAGAGAGAGGAGAAGGAGGCAGCGCTGTGGATGAAACTGGTCCTTTGCAGGGCTTTTTGACCAGGCATGTGTTTGAGTTGAATGGAGAAGACATGGACATGGCTCCTGTTCCCTCCCTCACCGTTGCCAGGGCAATTAGCATCTAGGCCAGGGGCTAGGCAGGCACTTCTGCTCCATCAGGTGCGAGAGAAAGAGTGGGTGTGATTGTCAGCGGTAAACACGTCCTTTCCGCTCAATGCTTAAGAAAAACCACAAACACACCTGCACTCCACACAGTCACTGAGGAAGCTGTGATTCCAGTGCAGCCGCTCATCCTGTCTCCCGCCCTAATGGACACAGCGTATCCACCCACACTCTCTCTCACACATACACATACACACACACACACTCACAAACAGACATTCCCATGATTCACTGCCAAACAGACAAATGCAGGGATTGAGGAAAAAGACACAGACAGAGAAACACAAGGCAAACAGAAGGCAGTTAGCACATTTCCATTTTTTCTCCTTTGCCCATATTCACCCTTCTACCCCAGCATCCACTTTAAACAAATAATCCAAATAATCTTGTTTTTCCTTTCCTAAGTGTGCTTTGGCAAACTCTGTGCACCCCCTGCATTGTATTTTTAAGCTGCAAGCTCTTGTCAGCTAATGTCATAATCCATTTCATAAGCAGCCAGTTGCGAAGCAGAGCTAAAGCAGAAGCGTATCCAATCAGACTGTGGGCGGAAGGTGTGGTGAACTGCAACAAAAGGCCTATGTGTGATTTCTTCCATTTTTGCCGCTGGCCAAACAGAAAGACACACAACATATGTTCTTTATTCTATTTATTTTCTGGATCCATTTTTTTTTTTCAAAACTCATCTGAGCCTGTTGTTGGGTCTCCCTGGGATCCGATTGGCTATCCAGAGTACATGAGCATGGGTATGTGTGGGCCAGGGTGCTGAGAGCTTGCAGCTGTGAGAGGAGGGCGGAGAGAGAGAGAGAGAGAGAGAGAGAGAGAGAGAGAGAGAGAGAGGACAGCGATAGGGAGGAGGAAAGAAAGGAAGACAAGGAGAGGGAGAGAAAGAAGAGAGAGAGAGAAATGGCTTATGGATTAAAATTGGCTCCCCATGGTTACTGTCATCCTGCCCACATCCCAACATCCCAGACACCCACCCGCTCTCTCCCCATTTTCCCTCCCTCCCCTTCACCATGCACTTAGAGGAACGCAGACAGTGCCAGGTTGAGTAGCTAGAGGCAAATGGAAGGATGGTACCAAGTTTAAACAACCTTAGAAGAGAAGGTGAGTTGTGTAAACAAACTAGGCTGACAGGTCTAAGGACACTGAGAGATCGGGAACATCCTGTTATCACTGCTGCTATTTCTGTTGCTTCTGCTACTGGTCTTTCCCGAGGTCTACCGTACATCTAGCAAAGGGATATTTGCCATGTATTGGGCTGATGAGGTGTGGCCTCGACCACCCATGCTTGCCAACAAACAGCTCACACACACACACACACACACACACACTCCCGCACCCATAACACATATTGATGCAGCCCACTGCTAGGCTCTGCCAAACACACTCTATTATGGCATCTCCTGTGATTTGTCTGTGGAGTTTGTGCTGATATTGATCCAACCATGACAGGTGTACCTTCAGAGCGCGTCAAAGATGGCAGATTCTGCTATTACGTTTGTTGCCAACAGGCTTCAGTGTTTGTTTTGGTTTTCTCTCTCTCTCTCTCTCTCTCTCTCTCTCTCTCTATGTCTCTCTCTCCCCCTCTCTCCCTCTTACCACCACCATCAGTTCCCCTGCCTCAGATAGCCTCAGTGAGTCTGACTGCTCAATTCTGTCGTTAATGGAGGCTTCTGTCATAACTACATTTGCGGCGCTTTCTGCACTAGAGGTAATAATCATGGCAAAGGATGCGTGGCGATTATGCAAAAATGATCAAATGATACAATATTAATAACTGTACAGGATCATTTATCACACAGACACAGCCACGCATCTGTGGAATCTGCAGACTCCAGGACAGAGGCGTGTGTGTGTGTGTGAGGCGTTATTGATTCCTAATGAAGGTGTCAGTGGGCCTCTGTGTGTGTGTGTGTGTCTGGGTGTGTGTGTATAAGAGTGAGGGTGTTCCTCATCATGAAACAGCAGGACAGCTCTGTGAGCAGTGCTGACCCCGAGGCAGTCACAGGTCAGCCATTAAAGGAGAAATAAAGAGTGCCATTTATCTGCCCCCTCCGCACTGCAAAACCCTGTAAACGGGGGAAAGCAAGCGCTAATAACCTGCTGACCCCATATTTTTATTTCGTACCACTGACTTTTTTTATTATATTTCGTGCATGCGGGGACACCGGCCTGAGGAGGGAAAGAAGAAAAAGAGGCAACCTTTCCGAGCTGTTAAATTCCAGAGTAATTTATAGCTGGGTGTAATAGGGCCAGTCTGGAGAGCTGCCTGAGCGTGAGCATGAGTGCGAGGCCGGGGACATGGCGAGGCACACAGGGACACGCGGTCACTGCTGACATATTTTACGCTGTGCAGATATTACAGCTCTGCTCCATTTGGCACAGACCCTGGCAGAGAGAGGAAAAAAAGTTGGGGGAACAGGATTCGCCCAGCCCTGGAGCACAGCATACGGACCTGCCTGAGAGACATTATTCATCAGGTGCCCAGAAAAGACGGCTCTTTAGTCTCCAGGCACACGCACCTCCATCGCCCTGCTCAGTCTCTCATTCTAGCTCGTCCTCTCACTCACTCCCTCCCTTTCTTTTTTATGCTTTCATTCATTCGGAACCGTGAATGATCCAGATAATGACCTTGACGGGTTACTAATCCTGGAGAGAAATGCCCTGCCTGCATTTGGTGCAGCAATTTTTGTTATGTAGATTTTGACTAAGCTCCCCCTGCTGGTCAACATCAGAACTGACAGCACCCCACCCAGACAGCCAATTCACTGTTTATGCAACAGTAGGACACTCTGTTAATCCAGCATAAATACATAATGCAAACATCATCTTATCAGACATTGTTCTTCTCCATCACAAACTGATGTAGGCTTGCCCTTGCATAAAGTATCAGAACCTACCAGAATAAAAATGTAGATCAAACGAATGTGTCTCATTCAAAACTCCCTAGTCCAAGGTCTCGTCTAATAAGTGCCATAGGTCAGCCCTGGGGTTTAAGAGTGAAGGCAGATTGTCTGATTTTGTATCCATGAGCAGCATTAGGGAGCATTATCCATCCATGGTATGCATGCGGCGCGGATTAACAACCATTTTGCTGTCAGTGGTGTGGGGGGCACGGGCCGACTCGACCCGCTGGAGCAAGCTCTCTGATGAGGGCGGCCAGGGTTGTTATCAGATGGAAAGTGCACTGGGGGAGTGACCCACATGTGGAGAACAGGGCCTGCATTCAGAGCCAGACTGCCCTGCTACGCGCCTGCCTGCCTGCCGGCCCGCCCGCCCGCCTGCCCGTTGTAGCTCCACACCCTCCGTCGGGGAGGTGGGGAGACGAGCCTTGCCTGCCTTTGCCTTCCCCCTGGCTGCCCTTCCTAGCAGCCAATCAATGGAACCCGGAGTCAATGGAACTTAAAATCTGATCCCCATCCATCTACACTGCTGCAAAATGGGAAGAGGAGGAGGGGTGGGGTTGGGGGGTTGGCAGGGAGGTGAGGTGGAGAAAGGAGGGGAGGGAATGGGGGGGATGAGAGACGCTCCTTTGAAATTATACAACCTTTACTGCTTGTCTCCCCTCCCCTGCTTCTTTCTCTTTCTCTCTCTCTCTCTCTGTCTCTCTCGCCGTCTCACTCTATCCCTCCCCACATCCCTTCCTCACCCTCCCTCTCCCGCTGCAGCACATAGCTAGCCGAATCCTGCCTCCCTTTTTTCCACTGCTGAAATGAGCCGCAGCAGCCACTGAATTGCAGTACATCTGAGGAGGAAGGAGGGAGAGAGGGAGAGAGAGAGGCGGCTGGTTAATTTTAGTGGCTGACCCAATTCCACGCTGAATGAAATAAAAACATATACAGCATGGTATTTATTTATACATTCCCTGCCAAAAAAACTGCCTGAGGTAGGATCACTCTAAATAAAAGATGTGTGAGCTGCTTCATTGCCCTACTGTGATTAACAACAGGGAAGTACTTCTTGGAAAAAAAGCCTCCACATCGTAACACTTTGCCATACACTAAATATCTATATTGAAAATTATCATGTACTGTATAAATGTGTGTGAACACACGTGTGTATGTGTGTGAGGGGGACCTCCGCCGATTTCCCCTAAGTGTTCCATGGTTTGTTTATTGTACTTTAAACCCCGTCTTGACACTGGAAATGCCTTGTCTCCTGCGTGAAGAATGGACTTCGCTCCACTGCCTCTCATTAATGTTCCTAAGGAAAAAAAAATGTGTGTCTGTGTGTGCAGTGTTGTGGTTGCTGAGAGGCTTGGTGATTGTTTTTGAAATGTGAATAATTCATAGCCTACTTACAGTAATAGGGCCTTTAAAGATGCTTGGTTTTGGCTTTGGTTTAAAGGTCTGATGGTAACCTTTGTTGGCCCACAAGAACAGTTTCTCATTTGTATAATATCTCCTGCAATAACTTGCTGGATGTTTGTGGATGTTTGTGGTATATACTT
>JAVQKI010462921.1:0-10553 GCA_036025975.1 Nematalosa erebi | reverse complement strand
CTACACAAAACGTGGGCATTTTCCAGACGGCAGATACTCTGAGTTTTTACTTCCTGCCCTCCATCTGACTTTCCCGCACTGGTGCTGTAGCAGCGTGACGTCATGTGAAAGCAACCTATTCAATTAGTTTAGCGTCTGCAAAACCTGAGCGAAAAAACTCAATTAGCTTCAAGTATTTAAGCAACACTCATTTTGTTGTCTCCTATTATTGAGGTGAATGCATGCAGCATGCATGCAGTGTTTTGGAGGACTGCATTTGGGATTGTGTGGTCTGACCCTGCAACATAAATATTCTACACCAAATGCACATTTTTATTTTTATTTATTTATTTATTTTTTGCAAAAAAGGAGTTGGTGGCAGTGTCTTTATAACAAGAAAAGGATGCCAAAATGATTTGCCTATCAAGACTCCTCAGGCTAAATTATTGTTTCATAATGTTGATTTAAGCCAAGGGCCTCTGCATTGTTTAGAGGATAAAGATTTAATAGCTAACATCTTGGTATGCTTGATGTAATGTCCCTGACATGAAAACAAAGGGTTTCCCCTCTCTGTGTTCTCCCTATTTGGATTGTGGGGGCCCTTAGGCTGAATTGATGGTTCCTGCCTCCACCCTCAACAGTAGTGGCAGTCAGGCTGGCCTGATTGTGGAGATTGGGGGCATACGGAATTGTAAATTACGGCCTCTGGCCAGGCACGGTAGCGTCCCATCCCCCCTCCAGCAGCAGTGGCAACAGCACAAGCGCTTGAACTGGCTTGTCCAAGATTTAGGACCTTGTAAATTCCCTCATTAAATCTTGTGGCCAGTTGCTGGGCTACCAGATCGGGTGGAGGCACCCAAGGGTGGTGTCTGTGTGTGCGTGTGTGCGCACGCTTGATTTTAAGACCTTTGTGTGTGTGTTTGTGTATGGCTAAAGCCATAACTTGGTCCCCATGGAGCTGTTAATGTGTGTTTTAGTTATTAGGGGCAGCAGTCATGTGATTAGAATAGGCTATTCCTATAGCTGAATTGTTTATAGAACCGCACAGCGCCTTGTGTGGTCAACAGTGGTTGGGTGCACTAACTGATGGTTGTAAAAAAGCGGAAGCATTCTGCACCCCAAAGCTGGTTTGACAGCCAACATTGGTCTTTTCGACAAACTTTTATTTCATCCTTCATCGTTCCCTTAGTGTGCTGTATCTCAAATGTTTTGGCACCAGTGAATTGAAAAATGAGTTAAGTCTATTATTAGTGCAGGGAATGTGTGATTCTGAGTATGGCCCAAAGCCCATGAGGGTTTTCTCTTTCCTCTTCTTTCTGTCTTCATTTTTTATTTTTTTTTATTAATTTTTTTTTTTTTTTTGTCAGAAGATCTTTCTGAATGGGGCTCTTGGCTTGTTCCTGCTCCTGCTGCAGAGAATCCCAGTGGCACAGCTCCATGTTGTGTCCTCGGCTTTATTTGTATTTATTTGCTCTTACTTTGTTGTGTAAGTGGGGATCATTGAGCGCAGTCTGTTTGCCAAATGTTACGGTCACTGCCGCTGCCACTTCCCTCCAATACCAAGTGCATCTAATACAGAGGGTTGATTGTGGAAAACAAAAAAAACTACTAGGCCCTGTGCTACTGAACTCCACAAAAGGTTTCGAACTGAAGCCCAAGTGATTTGGTGTTAACATATTTTGTGGTACCGTGAAGGGAGATTTTTTTTCTTTTTTTTGGTCACCACAGTGGTTATAGGCCTCTATTGTCACATTGGTTTCACTTCAGCCTCTCTTACTCAAGGGGTCATCTTGGCTTGACATTTTATTTAACCTTTCCCTGTCCAACACACAGTATGTTGCCTGAGTGTTCCTTAGTGGTAGCTGGTCTGCATGTAAGTGACCACCACTATATGAAATCTTATGCCAAAACCTAAACAAGAGGCTCCCACTGCCCAGTGTCCCAAGAGATCCTTCCCACTCAACCAGGAAAGGTCACAGAAGGCCATTCTGCATCAGAAACTCAAACATGGAGTTGAGGAAGAGAGGCCAGACCAGATTGAGTGGCGTCATATCTGATGCCACGTTTTGACCTTTGGGCTTTTATGAGCACGCGTTCCCAGGCTGGTTGGAACAGGGGGAATGCATTGTGGTAACAAACATGGGTTCTCAGTGAAACACACACACACACACACACACACACAAATACACACCAGCACTAACACTGTAAAGCAGGGCTATTTTCTGCTGTTTGTTTGCTTTGGCACAACTCGTACAGCAAGGCACTTCCCAGATTCTCATCCATAGTCCTTACAGTCATGCCTGCGAAGCATCACTGCGGACCGCGTCATGTGTCTGTTCATGATTAACTTGTTTTGGCCTATTTTGGTGGCATCTACTCATTCTCTCAGTTTTGTGGCAGTCATGCTGCTCCTTGTTTCTTTTCGTCTTTTAAGGCCAGGTTAATCTGATTACATGCAAGTATTCCAGTCTCCTGAATAGAGATCTGATTGTGGTGAAGGCATTTTTTCGGCGTTCTGTTTTGGGCCTACCCCATCTGTGCAACATATGTTCTCAAATTTTTTTGACGAAATGCTTTGGTGAAGACCACTTCATGGCCCCTTTTTAAGGTGTGGTGGTGGCCCATATTCAGCGTGAGGGCTGATGTTTTAACACTCCCCTGTGTTATTCTCTAGGAGCGAAACGCAGAGAATGCCATTGAGGCCCTGAAAGAGTATGAACCGGAGATGGGGAAGGTCTACCGGCAGGATCGCAAGAGTGTGCAGCGCATCAAGGCCAGAGACATTGTGCCTGGAGACATAGTGGAGGTGGCAGGTAAGAGACACTCGAATGTCACGTCTGTCTGTTTTTTTTTTTTTTTTTTTTTTTCTTTCTTTCTTTCTTTATTTTTTTTTTCTCTCTCTCTCTCAATCATGGAATGAATCAGAGTCCATGCTTTCACACATGGCTTGTAAGTGTCATGAAGCTGGCCCTTTTCCTATCCACCCACTCGCTAGCTGGATCTCAGATTCTCAGATTAAGGCTGGGCAGTGATGGTAAAAAGCATGTCACATGTGCGTTAATGACAGCAGAACATGAGAACGTGAACATGTCCATGTGTTATTTAAAAGAAGCAAAAGCTACAGCAAGTTGCTGGTTGTGACACAACAAATCCAGAATGTCTGTGCTGCGGTATCTGAGCTTGCATACCTGAATCATGGGATGCCCCCTGGCCCTGCCGAACGTCTGGAAGTGACTCAGAAGCTGCTTAGCACCTCTTGCTCTTGGGTATCTGATTTTAATGCCTCATGTTTAAGCTTCAGGCAGTGCCTCAACCCTTGCACTGGTTTGCCTCACTCTCTGCAGGTTTACACTACCACAAGCCTAATGCATGTCAAGTGTGTTTATACTCTTTGTCTGCTACGATGTCTGTGTGTGTGTGTGTGTGTGTGTGTGCGTGCGTGCGTGTGCTGGGGACAGGGAGGCTGGAGGGATTGTGATGCCTTTCCTGAGCCACAGATGCAGAAACGGAACAGGTTTCACTTCAAAGCACGTCTTAGTCACCCCTCTGCAGTTGCTGTGCCATGTTTTTCTTATTTATTTATTTATTTTCCTCGTTCCTCTAAAGGTAATTTCAAAGTCTCTTGCAAAATCATAGCCGATGTTTTTGAAGTGCAGCATCCCTAACAACCGTAACATGTGGTAATTCATAAATGTGGTTACTGTAGGCTTTCTCAAAACCAAAACAGTCAAGTATCCATCCACATTTAACAGTATTGAATTTGCCAGAGCTAACTTGAGCTGATAAGAGAGACTAATAGCTGGGTTTCAGTCACGTGGTTATGTTGACACAGGAAGGGGGCGCGATTTCAAATGGAGGGCAGAAGGTAAACATGGAGGCTTCGTCAATGGATGAAACCATAGCAGAGTGTCCATACTGAACACATTTAGACCCAATTTAAAGGCAGAGATATACAGAATTATGACAGAAATATGTAGGACATGACCCATAGCTCATGAAGATGAGTGAGTTTTCAACAAATCCTAAAGATTTGCCAACAATCGAGGCTGTAGATATAACAAATAATCTGGTCCTTCCGAAGTCCTATTACATTAAACAGCAGATGAAAGCCTATAAAAGTCTGGAGGCACAGTACGACCGTATTTATTGGTCTTCCTTGAGCTTCATCCTCTTCGCTCTCATTTAAGAAATGACTCGGACTTGGGCTTAGCCTTTTGGTAACCGAGGTTGACTCTCGGAGCCCAGTCCACCGACTCAACGTCAACCAAAGTGCTAGGGCAGCCTAAAACGTCCCAATGAAGTCCACATTAGACTAATTCTAACTTAATAAATCATTACTTAGTAAATGACCATTTAACGGAAACCTAATGCTATATAAACACAGCAACAAATAACAACTTTGGTATGTCTGATGAAGTGGTTGCTGCAGACACAGGCATTAGCACTCTGCTCCTCCCGACCAAAGACGTAAGTTTAAAATCCACTTTTAACGGCGTTGTTCTGTGAGCTTTTTATATTTGTCACCTTTGTGAACGACAGTCTTTGGTACTCTAAACAAAACGCTTTGATTTTCTCGGTTAGAACGACTGGAGCAGCCGTAAACTACACAAAACGTGGGCATTTTCCAGACGGCAGATACTCTGAGACTTTACTTCCTGCCCTCCATCTGATTTTCCCGCACTGGTGCTGTAGCGGTGTGACGTCACGTGAAAGCAACCTATTGTAGATCCAGTCAGAGACCAGAAAGGATGACGGTGTAAAGTTTTGAAGTTGAAAGTGATGATAAAGCTGTGGTAAATGGTAACAACACCTGCAAAAAAAAAAAAGCAACCATTTCAGATTTTCAATTCTGAAACCACAATAAACACCACTGCTCTGCAGAATCTGGCCAAATTCTTCTGCTTCTGGTCTGTAACCATCACAAACGTTCACCATTATCTTCTATAGGCTGAGAGAGGGCAAAGTGTGTGGGAGAGCATGTGGGTCCTCTGACCCCAATTACATCTGACATGACTAGGTCTAAGGCAAAAAAGTGTTTGAGAGGTTAAAAAATCCCAAAATCCGAAACGGCAAAAATAAATCAGAAAAAAAAGAAATTGGGAAAAAATTAAACGGGTTTCATAGGGTTCTACTGTAGGGTAACATGCCTATTGAACACACCCAATAGCAGCAGTTACCATTAAATATTATGGATATAAATTTACTTTTATACTGCTGCTGGTTGGTTCCCTTGGGCATCTTTAATGGAGGACAGATCCCCAGACCAGTTCTCATTTTGAAAATCACTCTGGTATCAGCCAGGCATCCTGAACAAAACATCATTATTTACTCTGCTTGTGCCTTCAGGACAATATTGAGAAAGAGAAAGCCATTGCCAAAGCTCTGGAGGACCTGAGGGCTAACTTCTACTGTGAGCTCTGTGACAAGCAGTACACGAAACATCAGGAGTTTGACAACCACATCAACTCCTATGACCACGCACACAAACAGGTCAGAAAAACTCATCGTTTTGGGATTGACCGGGAAAAACTTCCTGCTCATTTTTCTCTATTATCTTTATGGTACGTCACGACCCACTTTACCTCATTCATCTGTTTTTATCCTGTTCTCCTGTTCGCTTTCTTGCAGAGGCTGAAAGAGCTGAAGCAGAGGGAGTTTGCACGAAATGTGTCGTCTCGCTCCCGGAAGGGTGGCAAGAAGCAGGAGAAGATGCTGCGGAGGCTACACGAGCTGGCCGAGGCCAGGAAGCAGCAGGACCGGTGTGTGTTGCCGCCCCCTGGTGTCCACACGGGCACGCACACATCACATGTTTGCATCCCCACACTCACTAACCCACAGCGTTTTCTGAGCACAATAGCCTTTTTATGTCTTTGCCAAACAAGGGACCCCCCAATCTTACATGTACGATCACAGAATATCAACTCTCAAAGCTTTTGATGGCACAATTCCATGAATAATGCATACTAATGACCTGGAGTTCAATAGAGTGAGTGAATGTAACTCTGATGGTACATTAATTTACCATTGTTGTAGTTAAAACTATTTGAGGGTAGTTTCCATGTTTGGGTGACGAATTTTAATGAAAGATGACATTCCTGTATATTTATCTTTATTATCTAGTTCATCTATCTTATTTATCTAGTTATTTTATCTTTTTTTTTTTATTTGTCCAGGACTCCTGGCAGTGGCCCCATGTTTAAGGCTACAACAGTGGCTGTGGATGGCGAGAAGGGTGACGATAGCGAAGCCTCCAACCCAGACGGTGTCCCCATGGCAACGGACAGCCTGAGTGAGGGCTCGACGGGTGAGGAACGGGGAAACCAGGGCTCCCCGCGGCCCGGCCTTCCCATCAGCTTCTCCTTCGGCAAGCGTAGTGGCTCTCCCAGCACCCAGGGGACAGCACAGGCTCCCAAAGTTAGCGTGTCCTTCTCTTTTGCCAAGAAAGCACCGGTGAAGTTAGAGACAGCCGCCGCAGTGTTCTCCGACCCGGGTGAAGAGGCAATGGAGGGTGAGGAAGGAGAAGAGGGCACCGGGGTAGAGAAGCCAGCTGGGGAGACGGACATGTCTGGAGCTGGAGGGAGCGGCGACAGCGCAGCAGCAGGGAGTGGTGGGGCCACGTCTGGAGCCGTGGCGACGGGCAGCGAAGACCAGCCAGCAACCGACGACGGCAGCTCACTCACCTCCACACTTAACAAACTGAAGATGATGATGAAGAAAGAGGAAGGCTATGCCGGACAAGAGCCCCAGTATTATCATTACATGCCTCCCGCACACTGCCGGGTCAAGCCTCACTTCCAGTTCCTGCTGTTTATGAAGGCTTCGGACCAGTGTGCAAGTCGCGAGGAAGAGGACGGGGCAGAGGAAAACGGGAAGAAGGTGGAGAAGGAACCAGCAGCCATGGTAGAAGCCGCAACACCACCAGCATCAGATGTAAAGCCAGTGAAGGAAGTAAAAGAAGCAAAGGAAGGAATGGAAAAGAAAGAAGGTGCAGGTGACTTGACAGACAAAGAGACGACCCCACAACCTTCAGCCACCAGCAGCTGCAAAACTGAAAAAGAGCCAGATAGCGAGATCCCAGAGAGCAAGCCAGCAGAGCCCACTGTCACCCCCTCTTCGCCCAAAGTGAAGACAGAAAAGAGCGAGGAAGGTTCCGAAACCCCCTTGCAATCTGCCCCCACACCACCTGTGGCGTCAGCGGGGGACCCCCCTGATCCCGAGGGTCCCCGGATCCCGACAGGCCCCTTCTTCCCTGTGCTGAGTAAAGACCAGAGCACCACCTTACAGTGGCCCTCTGAGCTGCTGGAGTTCACCCGTGCCCAGCCTGCCCTCTCCTATAGCTGCAACCCCCTCTACTTCGACTTCAAGCTGTCCCGCTGCAGAACCGCCAACAAGAACGCTAAAGCAGCAGCAGCAGGCAGCGGCTGCGGAGATTCTAAACAGGACCCAACTGGGACAGACAAGCCTGGGGAAAGGCAGGACACCAAGCCGGAGAGCAGTTCATCCAGCGGACCCTCAACGAGCAAGGAGTCGGACCCGGCGGCAAAACCCTCGGAATCAGACCAGCCCAGCGTGAAGCCAGAGGGGGGCGATCAGCACGTGCAGGACCCAGAGGCTGGAGGGTCAAAGAAGAAGAAGAAGAAAAAAAAGCACAGTAAGAGCAAGCACGCAAAGCGCAAGAACAAAGAACGGGAGAAGACGGCTGCAGCGGCTGAGGGAGAAGCTGAGGCACCGGCAGAGAAGACCAAGAAGAAGAAGAAGCATAAACGAAAGAAGAGTAAAAACAAACGGTCAGGAGAAGAGGAGGAGGACGAAGATGGAAGAAAGGATAAAGAGAAGGACAAAGACAAGGAGAAAGATAAGGACAAGGACAAGGACAAGGAGAAAGAAAAGAAGAAGGAAAAAGAGGTAAAAGGAGCCACTCTTCCCGAGTCGTCATCCGCGGGGGGTTCTACGGCAGCAGAGGCAAATAAGAGGAAGCGTCCACTGAAAGAGGGTTCTCAGCGTACTGCAGGAGAGGAGGGCAAAGCTGGCGTCTCAGAGGAACACAATGGTACCAAACGTCCAAAGGTGGAACCTCGTGTTCCCCCGACATCGTGCTCGGCCTCTGCCCAGCGTGGGGGTTCAGGGCATGGCCGCCCGCCTAGCAGTGACAGCGAGGATGAAGGTGGCGGCGGTGGTGGTGGGGGCTCGAGATCCAACCCCCATCACCGGCGGCGGTCCCGCTCCCCGCACAAGCAGAGCCGGCGCCAGCGCAGCGAGGACTCGCATCGTTCACGCAGCCGTTCCAGCCATCACGGTGACCGCCACGACCGGCGCCGTCACCACCACCACCATCACCGCAGCCAATCATACTCAAGCAGCTCGGAGCGCTCGTCAGCCGGCAGCAGCTACAGCCGTCGCAGCCGCCGCTACTCGGACAGCTACAGTGACTACAGTGGAGACGAGCGCCGCACGCGTTCCAGCCGTCGCCGCCACTCGTCCAAGCGGCACTCAGACTCTGATGGCTCCGGCTCCGACTACGAGCGGCGCAGCCGCTCCAGACGGCACCGCTACTCCTCGACGTCGTCGTCATCCGCCTCGCGCTCCCGTTCCCGCTCCCATGGCCGCGGCAGCAGCAGGCGTCGACGGAGGCGCAGCAGCTCACGTAGCTCCAGCAGCCGAAGTCGGAGCCGTAGCCGAAGCAGCAGCGGGGGCGGCCGGTCGTGGCGGCGCAGCTACAGCCGCAGCTCGGCCTCGCGTTCCTCCATCTCTAGCCGAGGCTCGCCGGCACCCCGTAGCCACAGCTCCTCATCCCGCCGCTTCAACCGCACCAGCATCTACCGGTCGCAGTCACCGCGAGGCTCCTCGGGACGCACAGGCAGCGGAAGCGGGGGAGGACGCACCGGTGGCTCGCAGGGCCTACGGACGGGCGAGGCCCGGAACTCCCTCACGGCACGGCAGCTGCTGGAGAAGATCCAGTCACGCAAGGGCTTGGACGATCTGGGCTCAGGCTCAAACAAGCCCGGCAGCAAAGTCAAGGACCCTCCGCAGGGCTACTTTGGGCCCAAGTTGCCCCCGGCGCTGGGTAACAAAGGCATGCTGCCCCTGTTTGGCAAACTGCAGGCAGGCAAGAAGCCGTCTCTTCTGCCCCTGACTCGGCCCGAAGATCCAGACAAGGGCGCTGGGAAGAGCACCGAGGCTGGAGGGGAGGTCATCCTGGTGGAGCCCATCAGGGAATTCCCCCCTCCTCCCCCGCCTCCTGTTCCTCCAGCTCAAAAACAACAACAGCAGCAGCAGCAACAACAACAACAACAGAAACAGCAGCAGAAGCAACAGGAAGAGAAACCTCCGCTGGCAACCAACTCTGAGGAGACCCAGGTCCACTCGGAGCCGCAGCTGTTCGAGCAGGAGCCCGGCCTTCTGATCCCGCCCTTTCAGGGTGACCAGGCCCCTGACCCGTCGGCCCCCATCATGGAGCGGATGATGGGGCCACAGCCCACCATGCACCCTTACTCAGGCGGCTACGTGCCGCCCAGCATGGACGAGGAGGAGCTGGGCATAGAGGCCGAGGAAGACGGTTTGGCGCCACTGGAGAGCCAGCCCATCACCTTTACACCCGAGGAGATGGAGAAGTACAGCAAGCTGCAGCAGGCCGCCCAGCAGCACATCCAACAGCAGCTGCTGGCCAAGCAGGTGAAGACCTTCCCGTCTGCGGCGGCTGCAGCAGCAGCGGCTAACCTGGCGGCAGCGGCAAACCTCGCGCCGGCACCGCCGCCTCCTCCAGCTGCTGCTGCTGCCGCCGCTGCTGCCGCCGCTGCACTGCAACCAATCCACATCCAGCAGCCGTCAGTGTCGGCTGCCTCGGCGACGTCCATCACCACGGTGCAGCACGCCATTCTGCAGCACCATGCAGCGGCCGCCTCCGCCGCCATGGGCATCCACCCGGCGCACACGCCACACCATCCGCTCCCCGCGGCGGCGCACGCCCAGCTGGCACAGGTGCACCACATCCCGCAGCACCACCTGACGCCCATCTCACTGTCTCCGTTGGCCGGACACTCCCTCGGACACTCTCTGGGCCACGCCGGGCTCATTCCCGCACACCACACCGCCTTCCTGTCTGGCCAGCCCATCCACATCATCCCAGCATCGGCGTTACACCACACGCCCCTAGCGTTCCACCACGTACCCCACGCCGCCATCTACCCCACGCTCTTTGCCCCGCGACCCGCCTCAGCCGCCGCCGCCCTGCAGCTGCACCCCCTCCTGCACCCCATCTTCTCGGGGCAGGACCTCCAGCATCCCCCCAGCCATGGCTCCTGAGAGATGGTGGGAGGTGCTCTACTGGAGAACAGACTCCAGCAGGGGAAGAGGAGAGGAGGAGGAGGAGGAAGAAGAGGGGCGAAGATCCACTTCCTGCCTGCCTCCTCCTGCTGCATCGGACCTTGCCCATCCAGAGCAGGTGAAGGTGGGGTGGTGGGGCGAGCGTAGCTCCTTCAGAACTGACCCTCAGGCTGCTCAGATGATGTGGCGTGGCTCCCCAGTTGATGTTCCTCCACTGGGGAGTGGGGGGGGGGGGGGCGGGGGGGTGTGGG
>JAVQKI010462596.1:0-13181 GCA_036025975.1 Nematalosa erebi | reverse complement strand
GTTTTTTGTCCATTATCTCAATTAGTCATTTTGAAATGCCATTTTTTACTTTAGTATAAGAAATGATGCAGCCTACAGTAATGGCATAGTCACAGGGATTCAAAAAGATCTTTCCCGTTTGACACGCGCTAATGTGTGCTCACATACGTACAGTATGTTTGTAAATGTGGTTGCAGTCAGTAATCTCCCGTGTAGTCCTGTTTTTTACCCTCTGTCTCATGTAGAACCTGTCTGGCCACATTGGCCTTGTTCACCTAATCCCAGTGCCTAAAAATATTCCCAGCGAAGTTGCAACAAAGCACCCCCTGCTTTGTATGGGCCAGATGCGCCAAGCTATTTAAATGCTAATCTGGAACTATTTACGGACTATTAAGAGGTAACTGAGTTGTTTAATTTCTGAGCGGCACAGTGCAGACTAGAACAGAAGTGTTGTCTGCAGTCTTCATTTCTGTGTGTGTTTGGTGAGGTGAGCCTGATTAGCCGCAAACACAACTCTTCTTTCCCTGATGTCCTTTGTATGCATGAAGCCATACGCAAGTGATAAAGATGAATTATTTTGTGATTATCCTGTCACCTGTAGTGAGTATTGTTCCCCGCATTCCTATGTGGTGCTGTTGTATGCATCAGTTGGTTGAGATTGATTCTTTGTGGAAGGGTTCATCTGATAAATGAAGACTAATGTGTCTTTGTTAGAGGGAGGTTAAAAGGTACTCACCTCTAAACCAGGCCATGGCTTGCTCTGCATAAATCGATCACCACCTCTGCTCCCATTGTGCAAACTGTGCCGGATAAAATAGGTGTGTGTGTGTGTGTGTGAGAGAGGTAGAGAGAGAGAGGGAGAGACTCTGTTTGTATGTGTAAGTCTGTGTTTGGATGTGTGTATGACAGGGTTCTAAGCTTTTGAAAGCTGGCAGAGCATATTGAGTAAATGTAAAGGGTTGCCTTTAGCGTGAGCACAGGACCCACATCTATCCAGATACACCAGTCTGGCATAGAGGCGCACCAGTCTGACATAGAGACGCACCAGTCTGACATAGAGACGCACCAGTCTGGCATAGAGACGCACCAGTCTGGCATAGAGACGCACCAGTCTGGCATAGAGGCGCACCAGTCTGGCTCTTTCAGTTTTGATACTGATTCTTATACCAGGGGATTGTGCATTGCTTGATACCCAGTAGCGATCTAATACCGCTGTTAGATTAATAAACTGTGTTACACATTGCTTTCCTACTTCCTATAAGGATGTTATTGCATTGCTGTCCTTTTGGATGTATGTAAGCCTTGATCAAATTAGGATCCTTTCATTTTAACTTTTTCTCTGTAAATATATGTCACACCAGCATTGCCTGTGCTGGAGAAGTAATTGTGATTGGTTCCTTGATTTTTGGCAAATTGGTAATTGGCTGCAATGGCTTGTGACCAGACAGCACTGTAGTCTCTTTAACCAGGCTAGGTGGCCTTTGCACTCACGTGACGCCCTGTTTTTAGTTAATGGACATTAGCACACCTGGAATACTAATGTCAACATGATCAGCCGATCATGAATCTTTAGAATCTGTAGTGTTCCAGTGTGACAATTTGACTTAGTACTTTGCTGATGTGCCAGATGCTGTTGCTGCTGAAATTGCTCCAGGGGCTTGCTGAGCAGTGCAGTTTGCTAACACTGTACAACTTAATTTTCCTGTAGGTATTGAGTGTCCTCGTGGGTCCAGGAACATTCCAAGTGGAATTCAGGTAGCAGAACCATTCAGTGAAGAGGCCATGCTGTTCACGAAGGAGCTGGTCCTACAGAGAGAGGTAAGGAGGCCTGTAGTCACAGGCAAGAGTGGAGGAACTCTCATGACATACAGCACAACATCTATTGTCCAGTCCTATTTTCTTTCTTGTCTTCAAGTCCGAATCTTTCAGTTTCTCTCTCTGGAGCCTGTCATACTTTCCATCCAACCTCGTCTGCACTACAGCAGTTTTCCAACCCAGATACACAGTCTGCTCGCGTAACCCTCGTAAGTCCTATCAAAGTGTCATTCAGAGGTGAGCTTGATGGAAGATTGACTATTTTAGCTCGTTGATTGTAGCTCGTAAAATCTTGGTGGAGGGAAGGGCCAATCATTTAGCCACCTAAAGAGTCTAAAGCTCCAATAAGCCCCCATTTAGTGTCTAGAGTTAGCCAAAATGAACTCCTATCCATTCCTCCTCTTTTCTCCTCTCCCTGCCTGCCCCGCTCCATTTAGCCCCTCTCTCACTCCTCTCTTCCCCCCTTCTTTCTCATGGAAATGCAGCTGTGTCCCCTGAATGGAACTGCTAAATGGGCGTGACCTAAATTCAAGGGCACTCGTCTGTCCTTCTCTCTGGATCTTACATCTCCCTTTCTTTCTCCTCAATCTCTCCCATTCCCATCTCCTCTCCTGTCTCCTCTCTCTTTTGATTGTCATGGAAATGCTACTTTTAGCCAGAGGTAGAGCTGAAGTGGAGCTCTAAAGCAGGTGACTCTAGACCTGCTCAAAAACTGATCTCAGAGCAGCCCTAATGCTGCTGGGGCAAGTGGAAACAGTGCTGACTGAGACCAAAAGTAGTAAAATACAAATACACCAATAGCCCATTTGAAAGTCAATTGTATGGTTGCGTATGGTTCTGTCTCTTTATTTCTGCTCTCAGGAAGACTCCCCTTCCTGCTTGCTCTCCCCTACTGTAATTCATGGAGAAGCTAAGAATAGACTTGCAAACAACTGTTTGTTTGCAATCTAGCAGCCTGCCAGTATAATTGTGATCTGGGGCTCTTCTCCTTACTCTTCTGTCCAGAGAGTTCAGGTAAGGGTGAGAAAACCTCCTACCTTGGTGCTCACCTCCTATCCGTAATAAATAGTTGTTATCTTGCACTATCATCCGTTCTATGCAACAGTTGTAGAGTCGAAAGCATGTCTGAGAGTTTGTGCCATAGCTGTGTTTTTTCTCTCCTTTTTCCATATGAGTGGGATATGAAAATGAAATCATATTGGATTTTATTGAATTTCCTCTGAATAGACGAGAGAGTGAAGTAAAGATGAGAGATGGAGAAGTAATGTGGAGAATGTGGCTGCGGGGCAGAGGTCAGCCTCAATCAGTCTGAGGCCTCTTTAAAAGAGATTAACACAAGCCGCACTCCCTCAGCTCCCTTTTATTTACCCAAGCACGGCTGTGTGGGCACAGGGCTTCGCCATGGGATGCTTTCAGGAAACAAGGTCAGGAAGAGTGTGTGTGTGTGTGTGAGGGAGAGAGAGCTTTTATGTTTTTGTCTGATGAGAGGAAAGAGCGTGTTCTGTAGAGAAGATTACTGATCCAAACTTTGAGGTTGTCCAGTTGGGGGATAGAGGGGGTACAGCACAGTGGTTGCTGCTCAAGTTGGCTGGTGAGTCATCCTCACACATGACGCTACAGATGCCTCGCTCTCCAGGAGATCAGTCGGCACCAATGACCTTTATGTTCAAACCGTTTACTGGATTGTTGGAGGATGTGTCCTCGAGCGCATCCGCTTTGTGTATGTGCGCGCGCACACGCCTGCACATATACGCACGCACATGCGCCCGGTTGGCGTGTGTGTCCGCGAGTGCTCGTCTGGGCATGTGCGCGGGCATGTGCACACGTATGTGCTTACGGTGGAAACTGGTGCACCACCACTGGTGCGCCACTGACCCACACGCTGCATCTCGCCTGTGCTCATGGCCAAGTCAAAAATGAATTGGATTTCTCTTAGTATGATGCTTGAGCATTGATTTCTGAATGGCAACAAATGATGTTGTGTACACAGCTTGCTGGCGCCTTCCCTCCGTCATCCCTCCTTCCAGTCTACCTCCCTCAGCATGATCTCACCCCTCTCTTCCCCTCATCGCAGCCTTGTCTCTCTCTCATCCTCAATCAATCCTCTTGTCGTTTCTCTCTCTTTCTGGAGCTGGCCTGTGTGTCACTTTGTGGTTTGTTTGAATAATTGATGAAAAGCTCCACAGGCAGTACAGTGTAATGTGTGCTTCCCAGGGGAGGTCTAGTGTGGCACCATCAGAGCCAAGGTGTTAGAGTTCTTCTCATTTCGGTCCCTGCACCATGTGCACCCCAACTACACCATTACCACACACTACAGATACAGCCACAGACCCCTCTTTCACTGATCTGAGAACTGAAAACTCACACTGAACTGACAGTCCAGACCAGTTCTCTGTTGAGCTTGGCTAGAAATTTGTGTGTGTGTTTACAAGAGTATAAGAAAGAAGTGGCAGATCAGACAAATTCCAAAAGAT
The DNA here is from genome assembly GCA_036025975.1 of Nematalosa erebi. Taxonomy (NCBI): domain Eukaryota; kingdom Metazoa; phylum Chordata; class Actinopteri; order Clupeiformes; family Clupeidae; genus Nematalosa; species Nematalosa erebi. The sequence goes on along the minus strand of JAVQKI010462596.1, from coordinate 8,913 downwards.
TCTAAAAGTGTCACTGATGCTTTGTAGGCTTAGATCTGACCGGTGATTTGGTTGTTTCGCCGTCTAGTAGGAATTGAAGGGACATTCTGCTGTGAATTTGCCCTGGGGAGTAGGCTCTATGTGTGTGCGTCATTGTGGCCATGCGTCATTGTGTGTGTGTGCGTGTATGTGTCTGTGTTGGGGTGGGGGGTTGCTGTCTTTATGTTGTAAAGCTTAAGCAATGCCTCAGCTCCTTGTCATTTAATGAATCACTGGTCTGAGGACAAAGATTTTACGTCTTTATATATAATATATATATATGTATCTCCTTTGTTTTGGCATTGCAGGTGGTCTTCTAGCTCTCTCTTTGTGAACAAACAACGCTTAGACAGCCCTCCTCTAGGCATCCTTCTGTTGCCTACAGTATGTCATGCCTTGAGATACTCTTATGTGGCAAGGTGGTGCAGGATTCATCCCTCTATGAAGTGTGTTCTCATTTTGTGTTTTTCTTCTCCATTGGGGATCTACCACCCCTTTCTGCCCTTCCTCCTACCATACCCACCTATGTTCCTCCTCTTCTACAGTCCTCATTTTCTATTTATTCCAGCACTTTCCAACCATCCCTCCCTCTTCCTCCCTTCTTTCTTCATCCCCTCCCCCTATTCCTTATTGGAGACCTGGAGACTGCAGCATTCTTAGTCAGGCTATGAAACAAGCTGAATCACCCAGCATATTTATAACCGGCGGTCAAGTTGTTCTATCTCTCCGTTCTCTACCTTTCCAGTTATTTCCCCCCTTCTTTCACTCAATCCTTTTCTCCCACCTCTGTCCTCCCCCCTTGCCAATTTTAGTACCTTGTGTGAGAGGCCTGTTGGGGTTGATGGCATGTTGCTAAGTGACTGGATATAGTAGAGAGAAGGCTTGAGAAGAGCCAAGCAACTGCTGAGGTTCACAGTTGCACAAAATAAATTGCAATCAAACCACCAAATTCTCTTGTTTCTCTCAAGCATGGTCTCAACATCCCCCTCTCCATGTCCTCCTCAACCAGCCCCAGCTCGATTCGTTCTCAGCCTGGTGGTGTTAGTGGCGTGACCAGGCGTGCTGGCTCTGTCGCTGCAGACTGTGACATAACCTCCCCTTAGGATGTCAGCCATTTGATTTGTCCTCTTGCCTCAATCTGACCAATGCTTCTCTGACACTGTGTGCGTTTGCAGTGCACAACAGAAGATGAAGTGCGGTTAAAGGATTGCAGATGGGAGTATCGTACAGTGGGAACTGTGGATGGGTTTGTGCTGGCCTACACTGATGCTTGAGTGGAAAGTGAGACTCAGTGCTGTCTATGGAGGACTTTCTCCCCAACACACACACACACACACACCCCTCTCTCTGGCACTACAGAGGGCCTGCTGTTTTGTGTTAATAATTAGCCTCTGAGCAGTTTCTTCCAAAATAGCAGCAAATTAAAACGCTGTCATTATTAAAACTGTGAAGAGGTGCCTTCACTTCAGGCGCCTTAGTCTGGGTGAAGGAGAAATATGGCAAAATGTCTCTCCCCATCCCTCTCTCTCTGTCACCATACCAATGTACAAACTAGGCCTTTTATTGGTCCGCTGAGAGAAGGGATAAATGCAAAATGAAGCTGGCCAGACTTGAATAATTCAGCATAGCTAGCTAAACATTTCCCCGTTCTCCCATCAATGTCCTGGTTTAGATGTGGAATAACCATCTATGTTCCAAATGCCATTGAAAGTAAGCCCCGTCTCCTGTAAATTCTTCCCTTCTGTAGGTGTTCCCTTCTGTAAGTAATTTTGTGATTGTTTTACCTGTTTAACTCTGTTAAATCCTAATTATACTTAATGAGAACTACAACAGACAACTATTTACCATTCCCCCTTTTTTTTTTAGCTATTTGTTTCCCTCAACATTTGAACATCCACAGATATGTATGATTGGTGCAAAGTGTGCAGTAATTGTTTTACACAGAGTTGTCTTTGACTAATGTGTTAGTGTGTGAACACTATTGCAAGAGCAGAGGTACCTAAGAAAGTAGGGGTCAATTAGTCCCACGGGCTATACTGTAAAGGTTTCCATGACAACTGGCTGAGTTAGCAGTGATCTGACCTTGTGTTTGGGGCCCAAGCTCACCTTTTCTTTAGCCCCTTCTGCACAAAATGAGTTAAGTGTGCGCCCTCCCTCTCCCTTTTGTTTGCAGTCTCTTCACCCACATCTTTCCCCTCCATCCTTTCAGCTATGTCTGAGGCCAGAGCTGCAAAGGGCTCAGTTTGTTTTGCAGATATACCCGTCCAATGTAGTCCAACTAGTTTTTGAGAAAGTGTCCAAGGTGGAAGATTTTGAGAAGTTGTTATTGAGAAGTGGTTGGCCCTAGCTGATGACAACCAGGTTCAGCACCGCAGGTTGCCAAGGCCCAGTCAATGTGCTGCTTGGCTGGGCCCTTTTTATCCATAGGAATCAGCTCTGTGAAGGAGTAATCCTGTGCTAGCTTACCCCAGCACAAAGCCTGACCTCTCCTGGCTGCCAGGACACTCCGAGCCTAGAGAAAAGGGTCTAATCTCAGTCACGGCGTCAGCGCTTACCCCCAAAGCCTCCCAGGAGTGGAAATACAGCAGTCAAAAGGAAGGGCAAATGAAGAGGATCCTTCAAAGGCTGCATATCACTTGGATACTGAATAGCATAGATCTAGGACAAACTTGACTCTGCAAGAGTAATATTGTTGTAGCTGTGTGTGTGTGAGAGACAGAGCGAGCGAGTGAGACAGTGAGTGAGTGAGATGTGAGTGAGGCAGTGAGTAAGGCGATGAGTATTTGAGTGAGTGAAAGTTATTTGTTGAGGGCAAATTTGTTGATTGTTTTAATCATCTTCCTCTCAAGGCTGCATTAGCTGTCAGAATCATAGCAGTACCTCTCTTTGGACATCTTTACAAGGAGTGAAATGTATTGCTGCCGTTGTCGAAATAAATGACCAAGCATTAGCAAAGCCTGCATGACCAAATTAGAAGAGTCAGTATGTAGAAACATATTCACTTTTCATTTGAAAGCAAGGCTTTCCACTTGATAAACTTTATTTTATTGGACGGTCGTGTTCATATGAATAGGCTTAAGCCATAGCCTACACTGTCCGAGCAGACATGTAATGTTCATGCGTGTGGTTGCAAAAATCAAACGCAACCAATAATAATAAATGAACATGCAGAAGTTGTCTGGTGATGTCTGTGGATCAGCCATACAGAGGGGCATCATTAGCCACTTAAGGCCTCGTGGGATTTCAATGCTGTTGAGTGTTCAGTTAAACCTTTAATGTTTTATTTTATTATATTATGTTGTGACGTGCAGAGCAGCCCAACTCCTTTTAGCAGTGTCTCAGAGGTTCTGCTGAAATGGGAGGACATGTGCTTGTCTTACATTTGCCGTTTGTCACACATAACTTTCTTCTGTTATAAGCAAAGCATAAGCCCATATAGACAAAACAGACACCCAAATAAAGTCTGTCTTAATCCAGTTAATTTATTTATTAATTTTAAAATGTTAAAAAGGTCGCCATTGCATCTCAAACTGTTACCAGGTTACCAGGTTATGTGATACAACAGACAGAGTTCCATTGTCAAATTCGATCATGGCATTGCTGACCATGTAGGAGATGACTGCTCCTACAGTAGTTCATGAGAGCTGTTGATCTAGGAAAAGTGCTCTTATTGGCACCTCAGTTATGGGCACCTCAGTTGTAGGCACTTAGCTGAACATTTGGTACCTAAAGATTGTGTTAGCTACACTGGGTGCTTACTGTGTCAGTACCTGACATTGTTTTTGAGGTTTCGAGGTTTTTCATCCAGAAGACATGGCCATCAAGTGTGTTTGCTGAATACAAGAATATTGACATTCAAATGTGGATGGTTTCTTGACAGACACATTGAGTTCACTGCCTGCCTGTCAGCTGAACTCCTTTGCTTTGAGCGCACACATTCACAAAACCTACAAACAGTCACACTTCAGATTGCCTTGTAATGCGCAAAGCAAACCACTCACTCGTATCATGTTTTGCTAGGGAGTTTTATCCCTTGTCATTTGAGAATGTAGTTTGTTGTTGTAAAATGGGACAATAAAAATAAAAAGGGGAGCAAAACTACCCTTTGCCACACTGACATTTGAGCTCAATTACACTAATGTGCACATTAAGACAGAGCATGCATTTGCACTTCTGCCAGCAAGCTCTTTCAAATGGAGCTTATTCACGCTTCAGTAAAGATCTTCAGCCGGAGTTGTCTTCACTCAAACCAGCATTTTGGTGTCACCGCAACACACATCAGCGCTCCTGCTTTAAGACAAGAAGGAGATCTTCGAGCAGCCAATGGCTGCATCATTACTACAAACCTGTGACTCTCCACACACTCTGTCCTCCATTACGTCTTGTTTACACCAGTGCAGGAGGTATCTAGCACCCTGTGGTGACCCATTCTCTCTCAAACTGTTGGCTTTCTGCTAATGTTCTGGAGCTCATTGTGAGGTGTTAAGCTTAGTGCTGGCTGTGAGCATCCTCTCTACTTGTCTCCAAAGAGTGTTAATGATGTTGTCCTGGTGGCAGTGTTTTGAACAAACAGTTTGTAAGAGTTGAGCCAGGAGGAGTGGAAGGGAGAGATAATGCCAAGATGTTTGATTCAGCCCTTCATAGCATGACTCTGAAAAGTCTGAGTCAGCAGTGCTCTCATGCACTGGCGCAGATGCTAAGGTCAGCTTGTCAACACGAGACAAAACACACACCAAACCCCTCTGCACTGCTCATATAGAAGTGGAGACCAGTTGGCATTTTAGATTTTGTTCCCATTTTAGTTTTCAAATGAAGTACGCCTTTTCTGACTTCTCTCAAGGCGTTAAAGCAATGGTTCGGAGTAATTCCAACCATACCGCTGTTATACGAGCTTGATGAGTGCTGTTGATAGCAAGGAAAACGAAAGAATTTTGAACAACGTAGACCAAATAGCGAACCAGCAACTTGCGCTAAGTAAATGGTACTTGAAAAAGGAAAGTGAAAGTGAGCTTACTTGTACCATTGAATAAGCGTGAGCAGCGCGTTTGCCACCCTGTCTATGTTGTTCTAAATTCGTTTGCTTTCCTTGCTATCAACAGCACTCCTCAAGCTCGTGTAACAGCGCTATGGTTGGAATTACTCCATACCATCGCTTTAAGAGATGACTGTTGTGCCACCCCTACCAGCAATGCCAAAGCTTTGAAACCAGTGGCTGTTATCCCACTCAGATTCAGGTGTTTGTAACCTCATTAACAAGCCATCCTCTTCTGTGGCAAAAGGCAAAAGCCAACAAGCTGCAAGCTACTGTTTCCCTGCACCTCCCTCAGGCAACTGGCATTTGATTAGAGAGGAGCATTCACAAATGATCCAGGGCAGCGGAATAGAATAACAAAGTTAAAAGCCAAGTGTAACGTGCATGCACATTACATTTTTGATGTATAAGATTACCTTTGTATTTAATTAGACAGTCACTAATGACTGTGTGTGTGTGTGTGTGTGTGTGTGTGTGTGTGTGTGTGTGTGTGTGTAGGCCGGCATCTGTTGGAGAGGGGCTATCTAATTATAAGTACCCCCTGCAGGGAAATGTTTTCTCCCCATCTTGGTGGGACTGACAATGAAATGAGTGGAGGGGGCAGTCTTAGGTGACAGATTGTTAACAGACGAATGGCTGCTGTTTTGTTCTAGTGCCACTCTTTTCTGCAAGGAACTGGTGCTACTGCTGTCTTTGACTTAACATTTGAAGATACAAGTCAATAAAAAAATCTATTTGGGTCGGATGTGTGTGTGTGTGTGTGTGTGTGTGTGTGTGTGTGTGTGTGTATAGATATAAATATATATTTATATATGTATGTGCGTTTGTGTGTTTGTGCTGATTGTCTGTCTGTCTGTCTGTTTGTCCGTGTGTGTGTGTGTGTGTGTGTGTGTGTGTGTGTGTGTGTGTGTGTGTGTCTGTGTATGTGTATACTACTGTACCTTACACTAGAATCAGTTCACACTGTAAACACACAGAATGCTTAGACTTCCATCAGTGGTTAGATCTGTCACTTGTGTGTGTGCGCCTATATGATTTAGCTCTGTCCTCCTTGATAAAGTTGGGGGTCTAGCAGCACAGAACTCCATTGTGTTTCTATGTATTCTTAGCCTGGCCTTGCCCTCCCCTCATACTCCACCTCGTTCATACAGAGGGTCTGGAACTTCAGTCATTGACAAACGATTTCTTATGGGAGGCTTGGATTCTGTTGAAGTTTGAAACCATTGGATCTGACTTTACCCAATCAGCAACATTTGGTCATGATGTAGCCACTGTAATGGCGTCTGATCGAGTTTACAGAAAATTGTGTGCGCTCCATCTCCCACGTCAGATGTGCCAGGTTAAGATGCCTCCTGAGAAATCCAGCCCAATGGGATCAGAACCAGATGTAGCACTGGAGGGAAATGATAATCGAGCAGAAGTGCAACAAAGGCAAGGCCAGGCTAATGTATTCTTATTATTATGGTTTCTTCTGCCATTGGAGTCTATGGCTGCCTATAGAGCCGTTTGGAGGAAAGTTGTGAATTTTGCTCACCTGTTTAATTTCACCAAGTTTCATGTATTCAAACGGCAAACGTTCTAGTGCCACCGATGGGTCAAAGTTGGAGTTGCATCTATGAGCGTAACTTTTAAAATCATATTTCCGATTTTGAAAAATTAGGTACAGTATTGCCGGAATCCTTGGGGCAAGCTGAATTCAATATTGAATTTTCTACTATTTTGGACTTGGTCAAAAGCTTTTCAGTGGTTACAACTTTTGTGCAATTATCATGAATTTGACACACATGGTCGTTAGACCATTCCTTACAAAGATTACTTGTAGCCATGTCAAAATTCGACAGTGCTCACCTTCCATAGCCAAATAAAAATGGCAGCGACACCAACAAACTCTAAGTGATGTTATATCGGTTTTTGAACGACATAACGATTTGACGTTCCAAGTTCAAACTTGGTATACAGACTTGTGACCCGATCCTGAGGGAACTCAGTAATGCCTTCTCTTATTGAAACGAATTTTGGCACGTTTTCATTACTCAACTCTGAGGATGGAACAATAGCATTTTCAGAGGTTGCAAATTTTGCCCTATCTTAATGAAAATTGTCACAGATGGTCTTTACACCATTCCCCACAATCTCTGTTTTGACAAAACATTCACCCCTCACAGCTGATAAAAATTGGCGGCAAAGCAGCCAAACAGGAAGGCTGGCGCACTTTGATGTACATGGACTTCATGGACTTCCATCCCACCATTGCTGATAAACCTCCTCACATCTAAATTTGTGTTTTCTATTTAGAGCCAGTGTCACAGAAGTTGGTATAATAATGTATAAAAAAAATACACACATATTTTATGCCCCCTCCCTCTATGGGTACAGGCAGACAGTTTGTGGTCATCTGTCCTTGTATGTATTTTATTGTGTCCACTACAAGAGTGCATTGCATGTTCTGTCACTGATCTATGAAGGCTAAACAAGCTAGAACTCAGTGTCATGTAAGGTCTTGCATACATGTGATAGTCCATTTCTCAAATACATAGTCTCTTATGTGCAAACATTCCTGCACATGTTTAGGTTATATCAGTCAATTATGGTGAAAATCTGCGCATCAGCATCATGCACACTGCATATGTTTAGGCCAGTAAGCTCTTAGGGTTAAGTGTAATTCTGACCAGTGCATCAAGCAGAAGCATACCATTTGACATTGTGTTTTTATCCATCAGTTTAACACTGGTAGGGCGACAGTGCTGTAGCTTTTACTCAAGCCCTTTGCTCCTTGCAATACCTTGTAGCTCACTATATCCTAACACATTGGATTTGAATCTGTCTACCACATTTACATTAGGCAATTATGTGCAGTTCAGTTGCCCTCTGAATTGCATCACTAAAGTTGTGCCACATGGATTTCAAAATGCCAGGTATGTAATGGGCAGAATTAAATGATAAACATGTTGGTAATGTAAAAATAAGCTTACAGTAAATGGCAAACAACTCTATTAACTTGGCATTGTATTGCATAAAACATAGCCATGTACTGTGTAACGTACCATGCATTTTATAGGTGACAATGCTCTTGCTATGTCTATTAAGAGATGCATCACACTGACATTTTGAATGGTCCACATTGACTCAAGTGTCTTATACGTGTATTTCCTTGACACTTAAATGTCTTCATTCTCATCTCTCCTTTTCACGGTGTCCTAACCCTCGCTGGAGGTAGTGTGCCAATTCTACACTGATCTGCAGAATCAGATCAGTGTAGATCATTAAGCTACCGAGTTAAATTCCACTACATCACCATAGGAGCCGAGGAGCAAACTGTGGCATATGAAGGCATTTAGCTGAAGCCTTTGCACACTGCAGCATGCTGCAAAGCCTCAGGGCCTTGGGGTCCTGCTGAAACATGTGCAGAGGGGCGCTCCTCTGCTGCTCCACTGCCATCTTCATTATGTTCAAATGGAGATAAAGCGCTGGAGCAAAACCGTCTCTCTCCAAGATTCTGCCTCAACCAAAGGCCATAGCAAACACTTCAGAGACACAGTTTACTAATCCTAGGCAGAGGAAGGCCTTGAGATGTTTCATACAGCTTTGGAGAATCTAGAATTGATAGTCGGGTGATTACTGAAGCCCCAAATGTTCCTACAATAATTGCTACTTTTACCAAACATTTCAAAATAAAACAGCATCAATGTTTTAAAATTGAAGCATGCAAAACTTTTTTCAGCATGTTAACCTTTATGTGTAGCTTGAGTGAAAAAAAGCCTTAACCAGCTTTTGCTTTTTCAAACCTAGCTGTATACGTACATGAATTAAATGTTAGAGAAATTCATAGTCTTGACTCACAAGGAATTGTATTTATTACCATG
>JAVQKI010462246.1:0-12462 GCA_036025975.1 Nematalosa erebi | reverse complement strand
GCTAAAAAGGCAGATCTGACTATGCAACTTTCTTTCTGTAATAAAAGGGCTTATACCTGATATAGCCCATCTTTACGTTTGAGGTCAGAAGTGCAACATTGTAAAGACAGCTCTTCCTTTGTCAAAAGAAATCGGTTAGGCCAATAGAGTAGCTTTTTTTCCCCGCCCGATCACGAAGAGCAATTGACACTTCACAAATCCTGAACCTAAGTACGCAGATGTGCCACTTTCAGCCAGCCTTGTCCCCGTGCCGACCCAGTGAACATGTCTAAGTAAAGCTCATGCTCTCGCGGTGTGAAGGCTGAAAGAACCATGTTTCTGTGCCACTAAACTTGATTAGCATCACCGCAAGCACAAAGACAGCCTCGGAGCAGTTTGAAAGTGGTGCTACAAACAGAGATGGCGTTCGACACCAACAAAAAAGCCCCGCGAGGCTTCGCTGCCGAAAGTCACACAGGCCATCTCTCTCAGTGATACCAGGCTTTCCAATTTGTGCTTTATTTATTAATCTTGTTTAACTGTTTTCTTTTTAAAAGAACATCTCCCACCACTTAAGCAGCTCATTTGTCATGACACTCAGCCGCACATGAAGAAAGTGGAACCGCGCGACTAAAAAGGCACAGGAGAGAATCCATGAATCAGCGTAATAGATACCGCCTCTCATCTACCAGCACGCGAACGTCCTCGCTGCGCCGCGCTGTGTCCCCGGGCCGCGGCTGGCACACAGCCAGTCTCGCCCGTGAACCTGTGCCCGACTTAACGTTGTGGAGCTAAAGGCTTGCTGGAAATGGCCCCATAGTAGTGTGTGTGTGTTATAAGGTATCAAACAGACCATGCCGCCATTCTCAAAGCACTTTAATAAGTATCATGATTGAAGACTCCTCATTCAGACTTCAGGCCACTCATATTCACAGGCAAAAGTTTAGCAAATTGATGAATTCTGGATGTCGGCATCTGATTTGGATCATGCTGCTTCACCTCCTCCTCAGGAATGCCCATGAATATGCAGAACAAAGTCTCTGATCACTCACTAGCTGACATGACAACATGTCTGTCAAAAGGGCACATACCCCTTACGGTAGTAGTTTAACAGAGCCAATGAGTAAGTAAAAACAGAACACAGCAGATAGAGGATATCAATAAAATACACCAAACTTCGCTTTTCTAAAATCTCAATCTCTCTTTTTTTTTTCCAAGTAGGTTGAATCAATGGACTGATCACAACACTGGCGAGTGACAGGGGTTTCTGTCTCTCTCAACTTGCCTTCTCCACTGTCTGAATGGCCTTCAATTAGAGGTCCACCTGGTGGTGTTTTTGTCTTTGAGCAAGCTTGTGAGTGAGTGGAGAGGTGGCAGCAGTGGTGAATCATAGTGGTGGAGTAGGGCCTGGGCATCCATGTTATTTGAGGATCTTGTGGTAGGGGTAGAGGTGCAGGGCAGAGGTGAAGGCGCGGATGTCCGTGATGACGGTGGCCGAGGCCAGCGTTGGGGAGGCGGGGAGGAAGGTGAGCTTGGACACCTCGCCGTACGTGGAGGAGACGGTGCACTTGCCCACGCCACCGTCATCACCGCCTGCTCCCTCCTCGATTTGCTGTTCCCCACTGGGGGGGTCGTTCTCCTCTACTCCAAAGCCCACCACCTAGAAACACACGGCAGCAGCCGTTTACATTCACTGCAATCATCTCACTCTCTACTGGGCAACACATCCCTCAAAATATCTGTGCTATTGGAGGGCCATTATTTGTAGCCTAGGTAAACTCAGAATCGGTGAGCATGTTAATTAATAACAATTTGTTATTACTAAATGGGTATTTGGAACTGAAAAAAGCATAGTATACAAGACATGAATCAGGGGTCATCCAGGCTACTTTATTGGAGTTCTATATTGTGTTGAACTCTGTGTAAAATGTACATGGGCTTACATGGACACTCAGCTTCCTGCTGGTCTTGCCACGGTGCTCCATGAACCAGGAAACCAGCTCAGCTTTGGTCATCAGCTTAAGGGCATCAATCTGAACAGGAGGCAGAGAGAGAAACTAGTTTAGTCATTGTTTTCCAGCGCTGACAAACGTATTCACAACAATCTGCGAGTACGCCCCCTACCGCACCCCACCACACCGCACCTCTCGGTTGAGTCTGTCGAAAACATACTGCTGGGTGACCACTTCCGCCCAATTCCTGTCCACCTCCTCGCCCAGGTGTGTGTCCTCACACTCCTTCAGCTTGACGAGCGCCGTCACCTGTGTCTTGAAGGCGTCATCGCTCAGGGCGGCCATCTTGTCCCCGAAACTCACCAGAAACTCCTCAATCTTCATCTCAACAAGCTCGGTGCTGCGGGGGTGGAAAAACAGACGTGCAAAGACACAGAAGCGCGCACACACACACACACACACACACACACACACACACACACACACACACACACACAGAGAGGCAGGCAGTGTTTTATATTTCCGCAGAACTTTGAAGGAAGCGTCAAAGGAAAATGTAATAAAAAAAAAAACAGAGCTGACAGAATCAATTTTGGAGCATTTCCGTGCCCTAAGCACTCAGTCAGCCTATGTTCTGTGCTGATGAAAACGCTGCCATACGATTAGGACTGTTACAAGACAGGCAACAATGCACTGAGCGTCTAATTAACATCTTAGGTAATTGCAGTCTCTTCATCATCCGCCTCTTAGCCATGATTGCAGTCATTACTGTAAGCTGATTTGCAGACTGCAAATTAAATCAGGGCCACTCACTTGAACTTGGTAGCCTGCGTCTCCACGGTGACAGAGAAGCCTAGGACCCCGGAGGTGTTCCGACAGGTAGGGTACACGTGATACCTGTAAGGGGAGTGATGAAAAGGTCATGACAAACGCAATGAAACAATATACAAACATAAACAATCCTAACAGAAATGTTAGCTCCAACAAGTAGGACCAACCCAAGCGTCTCTTTCGTCCTCAGGAAGTCAAAACAAGGTTCCTCCATGTGCATCTAAAAACCAGATCAGAGAAAGGAAAACATTAGGTATAGAACAGTAAACATTAGATATAGAACAGAATCCCCGCTGCCCAGAAATAGTGGCTAAAATAACACTTACACACGATGGACTACTAGTAATGTGAACAATCCGGCTTCGCAAACTTGGATCAATTTTATTTATCTTTCACCCAATCAAGCACTGTATCATCAACAGAAGCAATTCACCAGTTTAGGCTCACTCAAAAAATAACTTGTCACTCTTTTTGCACATGCAATGATTAAACGGACATGCTAATGAGACAAACTTTTCAACATTTTGTTTTGGAACATTGTAATATTGATTTAGTGTGGGAAAATAAAAGCTAATTACTAAATTAGTCATTACACACACAAACACACACACACACACACACACTCTATGTGTGATCTGCCTGCACTATAGTATCTGAGTACTCCACATGAATCACCCTATCTAGCTCCAGAGAGTCCTCTCAAGAGCCCCTAGGGGCTGTTAGTGTTGGAGGATGGCCAGCCGAAGGCAGAGAGGCAGAGCGGCTATCTGGCTCGCCAAGGAGCCTAGATGGATGCATGGACGGACGGCCACACCAGTGAACAGCTCACACACCACCAGCGAGCCATAAATGCACACCCACACACGCAGACAAACATAATGAAATTTCCAGATATTTCCCTACACACACAAACACAGAAATTTCCAGATATTTCCCTTTGAAGATTATTTAAGTGCCCCCACCCCACACTCACCACCAGCAGCTCCATAAGTGTGTGTTCTCTCAGGTTCTTGGGCCCTGACTGGAGAGGGGGACAAGTACAGGAGAGTGGAAGAGCAGGTGAAATGGCTTATCAAACACACTCCACTCTTAAGTATAACAATCTACATCCACTTTGGCCGTCTGATGAGGTAAGGTTAATTTAAGGTTAAGAGGCAACTCGACACGATAGGATGGTGTTTGCTCACAAGAACCTCTTCCACCTGTCTGTTAAATGACTACTGGGAACCCTGCTGGAACTCCTGTGGGCCTCTTTTTAAGTTGCATTTACACAGGGTATTCTCTCTCAAGGATTCATCATATACAAAGCAGTTACTTAGAAACACAAACCGCTGCAAACAATTATGAAACTAAAGGATACATCATGGGATAGCGTTTACATGAAAGTGACAATTGACCACACCTATGTTCTTACCACATCCATGTACACAGACACACGTACACAGACAACACAGACACATGTGTGTATATCTCTGTGTGTGTGGACTAGTGATGTTATTGAGTGGCTGTACGTGTGTGTGTGATTAAGTGTGTTAACCATGGTTAATAGTCGTGTTATCTACATGTCCAAAGGCTTCATGTCCAGGTGGTAAAGACGAACATACCTGGTAATAAACTGTGACCTCAGAGTTGGCGTCCCCTTTGTTGAGGGTCTTCACCTTACACAGGTGGTGCTGCGGGGGAAGCTCCACCACTCGGAAGAGAACAGGGACCTCTGCTGGCAACTTCTTGAATTGCAATTTGCTGAAATATAAAAGAGAGGATATTTTCCAGATGTACACATGCACATATGTAGCACAGTGTAAATTTTTATAACACAGAGACAACAACTATGACCAGAGCAAATACTTACTCTGTGACATACTGCAAAAACTCCATTGATTCCTGTTGACAGAGAGTAGTATCAACATATAATGTCAATGGGATTTGTTTCAAAGCCAGGGTTCCCACTCATTTTTTTTGTTTTCAATAAACAAAATTTAAAAACCTTTCTATGACTTTTCAGGCACCTTAAATAAAATTTCAATGACTGGTTACAGCCTACAAGATTTATAAAATTGCATAATTTATGTCACAGGTGCCAGAAAAAGTGCCAGAGTAAAAAATTAGATTTTCTTTGGATAAAATGTGCTTCCTTGCTCACCATAGATAGATGTGTTATTAACTTTAGCAACACTCACGGCATCCTATACCTGCGTGAGAGGCTCATTCCAAATAAAATCCTGTGGCCAACAAATGAAAACCTACCTACTGGCATGATAACATGAAAATTTTCGGCTTTCAATAACATTACATTATTTTACTTAATTACATGTTTTTTTTTTCAGGCCTGGAAAACAGGATTTCAGATTTCCAAGACTTCTCCAGGTTCTCAATGTCAGTGGGAACCCTGAAAGGCAAAGTGCTTGGATGACTATTCCACCAGGACCCAGAGGTCCTCACCCACCCTGCTGGTGAAGTTGCCCTGCACCAGGCCCTCGGCGTAAAGCTCGGCTTTGAACGCTCCGACGAAGTCTATGAGGTCAGCAATGGTGAGGCCGTCAACCACAGCCTGGTACTTCTGGATCATGGACCAGCGAGCGTGTTCCAGGATCAGCAGCCTCACGTCCCTGCGCTCCATGGAAGCACAACACAGAGAGAGAGAGAGAGAGAGAGAGAGAGAGAGAGAGAGAGAACATGGAGAACCGTCAGTGGAGACGCACCTACAGGGGATTAGACACCATTTTGTCTCTCCTGCAGGTGTTGGCGGAAATAAGTAGACCCCAGAGGGTACGAAAAGGTAGCATGCAGAAGGAAAGTTAAAAGAACACATTATGCTGAAGAGCGACGCTGGCCACATTTAGATGTCTGACATACTTTCCTAGTTTCTCTGGCTTTATTAGGATGTTGAAGTAGGTCTTCTTGAGCTGCTCTGCAAACATGGTGAACACGTCAGGGGCAGCGCTGAACTCCGCTAGGTGATCCACTATCAGGTTGAACAGCAACTGCAACACAACAAACAGCAGGCCATGTCTCACTGCACTGCATTCTTACATGCCAATACACACAGACATATGTCAAAAGGTGCAGTTTCAGTTTTGAACTTCAACTGACAATTTGGAAATCAAATACAATACTTGTGTTTGTACTGTATTGTGCTGGCTGTGTGTGTGTGTTCATTGGAAATATTCAGCCACAAAAATGACTTTGAAGGAATTCAGGAAGAACAATCCTGCAAGATTGTATTAACATAGAAAACGTCCTCACAGGCAGCTTGTGATTGAAGCCCTTGACCTTGATAACGAGGCCGTGCTCCCCGGCCACCAGCTTGTACTCCAGCTGGGCCACGTCAGCCTCATACGCCGGCTCGGCCAGGTTGTGCGTCAGGATGTTCACAAAGAGGTCGAACAACACCAGGCTGGGGAACAAACAACACGTGAAAAATGCAGCGGATCTGGCTAGGGAGGGCACGCATGCTACCTAGAAGCAAACGCAGCCTGATCTTCTGACACTGGGTGGTTTCACACACAATACTTCACAGTTCATGAGTGGTATTAAAAACACATTGGGTGGTCACGACTCTCACTTATCTGTCAGTTCAAAATGCTAATGATGCTAATGGTCTGATCCAATGCAATGATACATGCTAGCTTGGAGCTAATAGTCGAATCGCAATGGTGGTCTGTTGCTTTAAGTATTTTGTAACGTCCTTCGTAAGAGTCTTGCGAAAAAAGACAAAAAAGGCACTGCAAAAGAAAAGGTGAAACTTAATGGTGCCCCGTCACACAAAAACATTTGACCTTGGTGGGTCAACTAAATGGAGAAAAAAAGGCCAATTCGAATCTGGTCTCTCAGTGGTAGGTGGAACTGATCAACACTGGCTGCTAGAACCCAACTATCGCCCTATCCATGTGCTCTTGTATTTGATGTGTGCCCGCCCCACAGAATTGGGCTATGTGGCAAACTTCAGAATCTTGAGTAGATATGTGAGGTCTATGAGGAGGACAAATAGGCAGAACAGCGGTCGGTCGTGTTTTTTAGTTTTAAGCCTGAATAATGTCAACAATGTGTGTTGCCAAAAAATAACGGTTGCAGGTAAATTTTGGAGAAGCCTATATTTATATCTGTGTCCAGAACATTTAGAAAAGAATATCTTGTCAACCTTGGCAAATACAACAGGCTTCGCAACTTCTAACCTGTGGCTGTAATCGTTGTGGTTATTCTGGCTAGTGTGGCACCCTAAACGTTACACATCTACCAAGTGTCCTTTTTAATATTCCAATTTTTTGCTTTCTTCCTCTCTACAGTTCTGACATGAGCGACCTAATGTTATTCACTCAATGGGAGTCACCATTCTGATTCCCTCGCTGCGCAACTCATTATCATATTAATGAGCTCGCCCCCAGAAGGTGGAAAAACAAGGCATTGTAGGGCAATTTGCATACGTTGCAAAGGGCCCTATTAAGATTGGCTGTTTGGACCCAATAGATGTATGGAATGGCACCTTTAAATGAACTTACTTTTTCGGAGACTTCTGAATCACAGGTGATATTAAATGGAACCGGATGTATGCTAAAGGAAGAGACAATGTTTGAAACTCCCGAATACATTAAAAAGTTAAGTTCTTATATTGCCACAACCAGTGACCCTCAAAGAAAACCAATACCTTTTGGTATCTTGAACTTGTTGTCCTTCTTATACCAAAGACATCCTCGATCACTGTTGACAACCCTGACAGGGTATTCTGTGTCTGGACAGTCTGATGTCTTCAGTGTGAAATCAGTTGCTGGTGGGAAAAGTGAACAATATCAATTTACTACACATGTGAGACTATAATTAAATGGCAGTGACATATCAGCACATTTAAGGCTTATTTAGAAATTAACACATGGTGATGATCCATCAGGGAAAATGTGTCAGCCAAGCTCTTGTGTATACAGTAAATTCCCGACTATAAGCAGCACCATGCATAAACCTCAGGTCAGTGTTTTGTGTAAACCAAAAAAAAAAACACTCACATTGTATTATCCTCACCCATGTATTAACCTCAGGTTACTAAACATTACCTACTGAATCACAATCAGATTAGATCAGGTAGCATGATAATAAGAAATGCAATCCTGTATGGCCCTCACCCATGTATTAACCTCATAGATGAAGAAATGTAGCAAAATCAGTGTATTAACCTCGGTTAATAATGGGGAAATGATGGCATGTGCAGGATCTCACAGACACATACCAATGAACTTGTTCTCAGCTGGGAGATGCAACTCCGTGTTTAGTTCAAAATCTGCTGACCAGCGATCTGTCCACTCCTTCTCAACATCTGCAAGGGACAGAGGCCAGGACACAACACAAGCGTTAGGGCTCAAGGAAGGACTCACACCCTCAGTTCCTAGTGGAAGGGTTCAAATCTCTGGTCGCCAACAGTTTCCTAACCATGACAAAAGAACAGCTGACAAAAGAACAGCAGTTTGCTAGACCTGGACACACACACACACACACGAATGCCAAAGGGCCTCACCCTCTACACTGTACTGCGTGCCGAACCACTTCTCCTTCAGGTTACAGCGGCCCTCGTGCTCAGGGGAGAGCAGCATCAGGTTGGCTTTGTCTGGGGTCAACAGGGCCAGAGCAGCAGAGATCACCTGACAGGACAGAGGAGAGGAGAGAGGAGAGAAGGGAAGATGAGAGGACAGGGGAGAGAGAAGAAAGAGATGCGGAGATGGAAAGCAAGAGAAAAGAGATGTAGAGAAGAGAGAAGATGGAGGGAGAGAGAAAAATGAAGAAAAAGTGAGAAGCAGTTAAAAACCCCTCCTATACAGAATGACTGTCTTCTTTCCAAATACCAAACAGTTGCACTGATCCACATGGTTTGAAATGATTTGAAACCTCTTGTAAGGAACAACCCTTGAGGACACAATGCACCCAAAGCAGTGAGGCAGTGATAAGCACATACCTCTGGTTTGAACTCAAACATCAGCTGGTCTCCAGTCAGGTAGTCTTCTGCTGGAAACAGCTGCATGTTTTCACAGATGTCCTCCACATATTCAATTGGATCTGTCTGTAGAGCAGCCAATGACAGCCAGTGGGTACTTAGTAAAAACAAGACAACCGGATGCATTTATGGACACAGAGACTGGGAATTAGAGCACATCAGAGAATGACTTGCACATACCTGTTCCTGATAGTGAAACTCATTTGCCTCAATCTTTTGAATTTCCTCATATATTCTGCAAAAGTGCACAGAAAGAAAGGGAGCCAAATGAATCTGGTGTTCGCGCAAAAACGCAACTGTCATGCTTCCGTTACGTCCTTTCCATTTATAGGCCATGACTGACTTGGAAAGGAGGCCCATTCGTTTTTTCTAAAGATAGCGCAGGTAACCTACCTCTGCTGAGGCCCGAGGGTCTGGAGCATCTTCATATACTGGAACACCAGGTGGATCACCTGCAAAAAAAACGCCAGAACGTCTAAGCTCACGTCTGGACCAATCAAACCCTCCAAACCCTCACAGAACCTCGGAAGTAGCCTGGGCTCGCCCATACCTCCTGTGGCGCTGCATAAAATTTCGTGATCAAGTCAGTCTGGCCAACCTTCCTATTTACTACTTTTCCAATGCCAGAGATCCTGGGCACCAGTGAGAAGCAAGCTTTCAGTCCAGGATGAAGGAGTCAGGCTTAACAAGTTTACATTAGATTCCACCCCTTAGAGGGTGGTCAGTATGTGAGATTGGACAGACTAAGCTTGTATGAGCTTTCTCTCGTGAAAGCCAGACTGCCTCAGCAGCTCACTACACACTGAAGCACAGCACAGTCACGTCCTCCCCTGCCTGAGCGTGGAGGGTGGAGGGTGATGAGCGATGAGGCGCTATCGGGGAGCCGAGTGAGGCGCTAAACTTGATTAAGGAGGCGTTAAGCAGCGATAGGACTGCATAACCCGGTGGATAATGGACACTGGACTGCCTTAACTGGCTCTCTGTCTGGCTACTAATCCTATTAGACACGCATGCATCAAACCTGCCGCATTTCCTCCAGCGCCCACCTGGGGGCGTGGGTGGGTGTGGAGGTAAGGAGGTCACCACAGCACTGTAATGATGTTAAGTGTGACTTGTACTATCAGTAATGGAAGGATTGGGAGCCTGGGGAGAAAGCCATGTCTGGTCATTCCAAAATACTTCTTTTATTCATGTGGGTAGATTTCTATGTACTGTGAGCAACGAGAATGGGTCTGGGCTGAATTATGAGAACTGGCTCTCTTGAATCTGGAAGGGACACGCTGTCTAACCTCGTAGAAGTTCTGGAAGCCCTCGTCGGTGAGTGTGATGGAGACGCTGAAGATGGAGTAGGTGGTGTTCTGGTCGAAGCCTGTTTCACTATTTCCCCCAAAGAGAGCCAGAGCCCAGCACCTGAGATGTAGGACAGACACACTAGAGTTTCAAGCTCCGTCACACAACCACGTTCCCAACCCGGAGTCTGGCCTTGGGAACACTTACTTTTTCCTGAGCAAAGAGAGAATGCTGCCGGTTCCTTCGTGACCAATTAGCCAAGATATGTAATGGAGGGGCTTCACCCTGGAAACAGACACAAACGCAGATGACGGGTCTAAGTTGAAGCAAATAAAAAAAAAAAAGATGCACAAGATGTTCACCCCACCCTGGGGCGCTGGAGAATCCCAGTGTTCCCACCTGTAATGCTTTTCCTGAGGAGGCAGGGCCCATGTGATGGTGAGGGCATGAACCTTTCTGACAGGTACCACTGCAACACAGGCGGCATTTTAATGACATTTATTTAGTTCTTTCTCTCTCTCATAAACATAGACACAAAGACACACACACACACACATACATACATATCACACACCACGCACACACACAGGTTTAGCCAAACCACATTAGCTCATGTCACAGGAAGTGTATACTATCTTATTGGTGCACTTGTATCCATGACATGCTCAACCAATTCCTGAAATAACACTTTTAGTGAAGCATCTACAAGATAAATTCCTGTCAGTATGTGTGGTTTTGGTTGATCTTTGGAGTTATGCAATTATCAGACAGCTTATGAAACATGCTTTTGTAGGACATCTCTTGCAATAGTAAATGATAGAACAAGGCTTCCAAAAAAGTAACTGGGTCAGAACCAGACCTCTGTAGAGCTTGTTGAAAACTGGAGTGTCAAAAGGATCCACTAGTTCAGAGAAGTTTGGTTGCGGCTGACCACTAAAAGAAAAAATAAATTAAAAAACATTGGAGGGTCATCAGAACAACCAGTCAGACAAAGGATTTGTCTGTAGTTTGTTGCTATACTCACTTGTTTGGAACTTTACTGAAGATTTCCCGCACCCATTCTTCTAGCGTGTCCAACTTCTCTGTGAGAAGAGAAAGCAGGTCAGAAGGGAAGTTTCTAGAGAGCAGGGAAAAGGGCTAAACGGAGCAGAATACTGCTAAGCACACATACCTTTTGATTGGACTGCTAGGGTCATGTAATGTGCTGAGTAGTATCTCTTCCAGAACTCACGAAGACGCTTATAAACATTGATCTTTTGTCTTTTGGGTTCGTGCTTCAAAGTCTCAGCATTTCCTGGGAAGAAGGAAAACAAAAACATCAACACTCTCCTTTAGAATCGAACAGGTCGGAGGCAGCTGGCATTTTTGAGCCAAGCAGATGGGGTCCAAGGATGTTTTCACATCAGGTCATTGAGACAGTCGGATTCTTACCCCAGCAGAACTTCCCCATGGGGTGGTTGGGCTTGGCCAGACCACCGAACAGCATCTCCTTGCGATGGGAGTCAGATGGCTTGGCCAGCTGGTACTCTGCAAAAGAAAAACACACCATCAGCTTCAGCCACAGGTAGGGGATAACAACCACTGTGCTCTCACAACAGAATGGATGGATGAGGCAGAAGCAGAGATGCCCAATGTGCAGTGGAGGGCAGTACACAACACCTAGTCCAGAAATTACATATCAGGACACCTTGAAGGCCAGTCTCCTGCCTTTCCCCAGTTGCCAAACATGTACAGTATGCAACCATGCATTTTTAGCACACAAAGGAAATACGCGCTTTAGAACCTTTATATAGTTATATTGATTACAGTGGATTCCATTGTTGCAAACAGACCATTTACAATGCTATTAACAGTTAGCACAAAGCACAGTTAGCACAAAAATCATTGATAGGAGGCAGTGCAAACTCTCTGACCAGACCAAGTTCTCTTACCACTGTCAACAGCCTCCACCTCTCTTTCAATGGCGTCTTTGATCATCAGTGGACAGATGAAGAACTGTGCCCACCTGCGAGTACAGGACAATTACAGCACTTTACATTTGTTAACAAATACCACAAGGTCACCTAACATTCAGTATAGTCACACATCACAGATCATCAACTCATCTGACATACTCAAGATGAGACTGAAGCTCAGTTTTATTCTCTGATCCCTGTTCTGGGACTCGTTAAGTCATTAAAATGACTGAGAGCAGGTCTGTGGTCAGACATGGCGGTTGCCTATGCACATACAAACAACATGCTTTAAAAGAGTGGCACTGATGATGATATTATTAATTATTAAGTCAAAGGTAACATTATGTTGAGATATAGGATGTGTAATTACTTTAACGAGTTGGATATACAAGCTTGTTACTAGCTTTCTCTGGAGTGAGGAAGTTTGAGGGCTTTTGTGTTAGCTCTCTCTCACCAGGATTTGAAAGATGATGATGTT
>JAVQKI010461921.1:0-10492 GCA_036025975.1 Nematalosa erebi | reverse complement strand
CAATCAACCTGACAGCATTTTGAAAAGTGTATAGGCTCCATCAGGAAACTTTGCTTTCAGCAAGAAATACTCATAAACTATTCTTGTTGTCTATACTGAATATAGGTAACTTTTAATTTTGTAATGCTGCTCAAACAATGGTGCAAATTAAATACATAGAAAAATTTAAGCCATAACATTTTAACACAAATGCATAGGATTGAAAGATTAAAAATCACACAGTGAAGGTTTTCCATAGACCTGCCTTCCAGCCCTCTTGGATGAGATTCACAAATGAATGGACCCAGTATTGAAGCTGTACGTCAACAATCAGGTGAATCTAATGTTCTTGACTCTACAGAAGCAGTCACATGACAGGAAAAGAAGTCTGGATCAAAGACCAAATAATAAAAAGTAGGCTATTTCAGCGTAGCTCATATGAATACAATGCATTCTATTCACCGTAGTCTCTTACCTAAATTACATTTGTGAATGTTTTTATTTGGAGTCGTAAGGGTGTGACTAGTCTTGCCTTGTAATGTTCCTCCTACTCCTCAACCCATGTTCATGACTACACTTACAGCTGTTTAAAGGTCTGGGACAATTGTGGAAATACTGGAGGAGAGACAGCATCATGATCAGCCAACGCTTTCTGTTCCTCACGCTCCTGCTGTTCTTGTCCATCACATGTGAGTCTGATTCTGCTCTCTCAGGAGGTCCGCTAGGGAAATTAGCTTGTTTTTGTGGAATATGAACTCCATTTAGGCTCAGGAAGAGATGATCTTGAAGGGCTGATGATTATTTTAAGCGACACATCTATGCCTTTAACATGAGGTTTTTTTTTTCTTCATGAGACCAGTAAACAAAACCACAAGAAGTAAACAGTATAATTACAGACAGCAACATTTACAGGAATGTTATTGTAAGGAATATAAATCATTAAGGGCTTTAAAAAGTGACTTCAACCTCACTTAACTATTAGATGAGACTGTCTCTGTCACCTGGTGATACTATAATATTATTTATTTGTTTGTTTGTTTGTCTTTCTGTATTTGACAGATGGACTGAGTGCCGCAATTGTGTTGCCCTGGGGCTGTTCCAACTATAACGGGGTTTGCAGACCTGTGTGTCTGGAAGGGGAACTTCCTTTCGGCCCTTTCAGCTGCGCTAAAGGATTTGTGTAAGTTTGACTGAAAATGTGAATGTTTGGACTTACTTAGTCAGGGTATCCAATCAATTCTGCATGGGCAACCATATTCATGAATATTGTGCTTCCATCCATTTTGCGTCCATCACCATGTTGCCTCCAGGATTTTTCATATTGCAATGCGGTTGGTGGTGACTGTTGAGTAGAAGTCCATGATCAGTCCTTTTCTATGATGTTGTATGAACTATTTAGGTAGATGTATCAATATTTGGATAAACTACTTGATGAATGTTTGCTGAAATACCTGACAACTTAATCTGTCTCTCTGTCCAGATGTTGTGTTGCACATGTGTACTAAACCATATGGAGATGACAGACACTTCTTCTCACAATCCTTGTGATTCCAATATACCAATCTGACTCATGGCATCCACAAGCTTGTGCTCAACCCTATGCAGCTCTGTCATCATGGTGTGTTGTAACATGTGGACCTGAATGACAATGACAATAAATCAAACTTAAATGAAACTCACGTCATGACTTTTCTTTTTGCTACAGTATATCAGTCGTTATGTGATGTGATATACAACATTCTAACTATTAATCTGGCATTTCAGAGCCTAATTAAGTTAGACATGGAATTCCACTATTAATACGTTTGGGTTTAGGGTTTCAGCTTTGAGACATGTGTGTGTGATCAGGTGAAACTAATTTCCTTGACCCTTTACTGAGGCAGGCGTAGAGAAGCGCTCTAAGGAAGGGAGTTTTGGATGGCGACTCGGGTAATGAGAGGCACTCAGCTTGGGCAGATACAATATGGGCCATTCATTGGAGCTCGGTGCTTATAATCTTATCTCTGAATTAAAGGGTCTTATTTGAGGCACAAGGGTGTGACCGTGACGGCCGTTGTAACGTCTCTCGTCCTATCGGACTCATTTGCACGACCACACTTGAAGCTCTTCAAGGGTCCCGGAGTGTTGCAAACGATTTAGAGACGAGCTGACACCATGATCTATCAACGCTTCATGCTTCTGGCACTGGTAGCGCTGCTGTTCATCACATGTGAGTTTCAGACTTGCCTTTAGTTTTTTTACATTGTGAATGATGCAAGTGTAGAAAACCTAAGTTATTTTTTATGTATTTGTGTAATTGTGTAATTCGGTTAGCTCTAATATGTGACTTGTTGTTTACTGTGAGATCTACTGTATTTTCTATACCAGATTGTATTTTCTATACCAGACTGTATATTGCAGATTGTTATTTTCAAATGAGTTTACATTTACTGTAGAGATCCGAACTGAGGCAGCATGACAGAAAACATTGAGCTTCAATATGCTAATCTAAGGAACTCACAGAATATTTAGATGAAACCAATTAAATTAATCCATCTTCTCAACATTCTGATGTGCAAATTTATTTAATTTATCTAGTTTTTTAAAAGGGACAATGCACATTAATCAACATTTCAATGGCGTTTGTGGCTGTAGATGAGGCAGAAGCTGCAGCCGTGGCTTTGCCTTGGAACTGTGTGGACTACAAAGGGGTCTGCAGACGCTTCTGCCTGCCTGCAGAGTTTCCATTTGCAATCTTCAGCTGCGGGGGGGCTGGTTTCATGTAAGTTCACCTCTACCGCGTGCGTGCTGGACTCATGTTAGATTACTTTTAATGGCGGGGGGGCTGGATTGGGTAAGTTTACCTAACTTAGTGCAAATTCATGACTTGTCTCTTAAACACCTGCATGGTGTTTATTTTTATGTAGAATATGAAGTTTCTCACAGGTTTTTAAAAGTTTGGGATTTTAGTATTTTGGTATTCCAACAACAACAAAAATACAAAATATAATATTTGCCATTGAGGAATATTATGTATGTTTTCCTTGTAGATGCTGCCTGTCACACATTTGACCAAGATGAGGAGTCACATCCTGTCACTTAGCTTTAGTTCATTTCCACTCTTGTGATTCCAATCTGCCAGAGGGCCTGATCTCCACACTGGCGAGCCTCTGCAGGCGTCCCTGTATTCATGTTCCCTTTGCTGATGGACTAATGCTATACTGATGACCTGTCTAGTACGCTCTGCAGGAGTAGACTCATTTGAGATACGTTTTCTTTTTAAACTACCTCTTCTTTAAAAACAAACACAAAATAAATCACAAAATTGTGACGACGGAGAGTACTGTGAATGCACGACTGATGAGCTTTGCAGCCACAAAATTTTCCATTAAAATGAAATAATATGAAATAACCAATGACACAATAAAGACAAATGAAGAGAATGTTTGAGTTTTCATTTGTTTCTGTGGATTACTCATTTAGGTCAACTTTTCGCTGACAGACATTTGCAGACTGTGTTACATTTGCAGACTGTGTTTCTCTTTTGTTTGGTTAAGGTGAACTGCAAACAACACCTTTATCTTGTTGACACGACTAAGTTGTATGCACCAATTGCAGTCCACTCGATTGTTTTTACTGCACAACGCATGACTATAATAGTAGGCCTAGATCTTATCTTATGCATTCAGACATCAGACACTAGATGCTGTTTGCTCTTATATTTAGCCCTCTGTGATCCAGAGACAGGAGAAATATTACTGCGATTCATATAGAACAGCTCAAATCTTGGAAGTGATTTAGTGGGTTAGTGATAAAATGGACAAAACACTGTGGAGAGTCAGGGTTTTAGCATGACTCCAGGTGAGAAGTCATTAAGCCTTGACTAATTTGGAGGTTACTGAAACCATTGACAAATATGGATACTGTACAGTATATTGCCTGTGAAGATTCTTATTCATCCAGGTCATGATAGTCAACGTGTTCAGTCAGGCAATTGGACTTGTTTTTGAAGTTTCGAAGACGTTTCACCTTTCATCCAAAAGGCTTCTTCAGTTCTGGCCTGGAGATGGAAAGACCAGGAGATTTATCTCAGGACTGTGAGTGTAACTGTGAACAATATTGACAAATATGGAAATACTATTAGAGAACATGTTTGGGGATGTCCTTACACAAAGCCTTCTGCATAAATCATGTAATTTCTTTTCATACAATTTCAAATTTCCGAATGTGGCGCATGTTTTGTTAGACTGACGCATCAGCCGCTTTCCGTCTTTGCGGAGCTAAATGAAATTGGGTGGAAGCACTAAGCAGCACTAGCCTGGCTCCATATTTGTGGAGCTGGAGAATAAAAACCAAAACAGACAGTGGCCTTTCCAGTCCAGTAGATGGCAGCAGACAGGTTGTTGTGCAAATGGACAAATGGGTCTCCTGCCACTGTGCTGGACAAATTATTGAGTTAATCAGTGGAGTTAAGCAAAGTTTTTCATGCATGCTGCATGACAGAATTGTTGCCTCTTTGAATAATTTTCAGATCTGTATATTCTTATTTATTTATGCACTACACTATGTGATCACAATTTGAGAACTTATATAGCCTATATTTAGATAAGAATAATAAGAATTTTTCATATTAAATTTACACTCACAATATTCATATTTGATAATACATATTTCCCTTTTGGAAATGATTTTGTTTATTTTGTTAACACAACCCATGCTATTACAAACTGAAGTAACATAATGACATTAAGTACAGTAAAGTCTACACGCTGTAGTAAAGCATATGGCAAGAGGGAGGCGGACCTCATGTGTGTTTCCACCCTCAGTGTTGATATCTTGCTGAGTCACATGCAGGAAATAATCATTTAGAAAAAAATTATATACTTTTGACAGGGTAGGCTGTTTTGGAAGAGGTTACTTTACATTTATGTAACCTTGCTTGTGGCATCCAGTGTTGTTCACCCAGTAAGAAAGTTCTGTCACTCAGACAAGTTGTGAGGGTTGCACACTCTGTCATTGTTTACCTGCTAAATATTTTTGTGGTAAGAGATGAGGCAACCACTTTTAGACCAGCTTGAAGTGGATGCATCTAAGAGTCACTCAATTCAGGTTTATCTACTGTAAGCCTGCCTGAGCAATTGGCAAATTAGCTGCAGCCTTCATTCCTGTATCAT
The DNA here is from genome assembly GCA_036025975.1 of Nematalosa erebi. Taxonomy (NCBI): domain Eukaryota; kingdom Metazoa; phylum Chordata; class Actinopteri; order Clupeiformes; family Clupeidae; genus Nematalosa; species Nematalosa erebi. The sequence continues at coordinate 5,360 of JAVQKI010461921.1, read as the reverse complement.
CCAGAATCTGGAAGCACACTTTTGCGCTTCAGGAGCATACAGTGAGGTCGTAGATTTGACCAGATAAAGGCCTAATGTCTGATAATACTGTATGAATGCCATCCTACAGCAGGTCTGTGACGCTTGCAAAGCCCCATTCACTCACAGAACTGTTGTAAACCCACATGTCGATAGTACAGGCCCACTACAGAGTTTCAAAAACAATCTAAACATCAAATGAAAAAAAGAGGACAAAAATCTAGTGAGTTACCAAAAAAGTTGTAACAAACCAAATTTCATCAAACAATGGTAGTAATTCCCAGTCCCTGCTGGTTTTGTCACGTTATTTGGCACAGGCCCACCTCTGCTTGCTGTAGTAGATAGAATTGGCCTGATGTGATGACCCACAATGATTCTTCCTGCAAACTTATGTCCAACTGATGCATATTCTTGAATTAAGTCTTTCTCACTTTCACTCTTTACATTTAGAAATGTGCATGTTGAGGCCAATATTATTAACTAAGCTTATGCAAATTGGGTTACAGAATATATAAAATAAAAGAAAGAATATTACACAAATATCTGTAAGCAAAAATAACCATATGGTACAAGAAATAATAGTGACACAGACAGATAAAAAGCCAAAAATAAATGTAAACAAATAGGCGTACAATTACTAAAACTAAAATAAAGCAAAATAAACTGAAAAAATATATACATTAGCCTTCATGTAGCACTGTGCATGTCATGTCAGGGAAGCGCACTTACATGTATAGTCATACGTAACGTCAAAAACACATTTACGCAAACCCTTTCTACCTATCCATGCGCAGTATAGATCTGTACATTCGCGCAGTTACGAACTATGCAGCCCGTCTCATTTGCCCTTGATACATTGGTTGGGCGGGGATTGTTTTCAAAACTAGAGGCAGCCAGGGAGATACCAATGAAAATGGCGGCGATGGGGTCCGCCAAATCCGCCAGCAGCGGATTAGGACAGCGAGGAAGAACCAGGCCCGCTACTGTACCTTGCATTCGCACACCTGCACGGGTGCCCACTATAGAAGAGGTCAGGTGTCCGGTGTGTTTGGATATTTTGTTGGAGCCCGTTACTATGCCATGTAGGCACTCTGTATGTCTGCATTGTTTCGAGCGGACATTGGAGTTTAGTTTATGCTGTCCCCGTTGCCGGTTACGAGTGTCCAGCTGGGCCCGTAAACAGTCCCGTGAGAAAAGCCTGGTAGACACCGAACTCTGGGACATGGTTCGGAAGAGTTATCCGGACAACTGCAAGCGCAGACTGGAGCAACGAGCAGGAGAGGCCGTGGGTGAAGGTATCATCGCTACTTTTATTTTGACAGCTAACTGCCGATATAACCATGCAAATTCATAATGACTTATCTAGTCAGTCTATTCATGTCACAGTACTTATACTCTGTCTGAAGTTTTGAATAAAGTTTAAAGGCCGTCAGTTTTAAAAAAAGCGCTTTCCTTGATTCAGGTTCGGCTAGGCTACTGAATATCAAAAAATGCAAGTTGGTGTCTTTGACCCTTCGTAACATGGCGTCAGCAAATGTGTTGCTATAAGTCTAACCTTAGTCGTGTCTTGATTGCACATTCCAAACATTATTTGACTTTACACAATATGTTCAAACAACTTGCACTGGGAACGATGAGTTGTTTACATCGTTGTCACGTGACAAGTAGCTGGGAGGACAGTTGATTGATTTGGGAAGGTAGACTATAGTAAATTAAATACTTTGTTTCTGTAGCGATTCCGTTGGGGAAATTTAGTCCCATGACAGTTTCTGTAACTGTTGATAAGCTATATCACCCACTCAAGGGTAATGAAATCGCCACTAGCTTATTATGCAGTTTCATCTGGTTACTTGCCTGGGCAAATTCTCAACAGGAATAACTAGTCCAGGCATGTGTGCAGTTTTGTGGGAGGGGTTACATTACTTGAATACTATTTAAAGTGGACAAGTAAGCACCATATCAGGTTATTCTTATTCAACAAATAGCCCCATCCGTGAATGTAAAAACTGGATTAGTAGTGTTTGGAGCACTGGTGTAAAGGCATGGAATTTGTTAACAAGACACTGGATTTGCCACTGGACACTGGATTTTGCATTTTGTCAACTGCTAACTCTTTTTGGATAATCTTAATCCACAGGCATTTTCCGATCACTGGCACAAATGTGCAAGACAGGAGATGTCCGACAGGACCATGACAAACAAAAACTGAAGGTACGGTAATGACAGGTGTTATGTTGTGTTTGCTGGCCTTGTTATTGAAGCTTAATAATATGTGATTCCTCAGCGGTGCTTGTCGGATACACACACCAACATGCCCTATTCCTGTTGATGTACAGTATGTTGTTATAAGGTGATGGTCTATTTTGTTGTGTCCTGAACAGGTGGGAACACATGAGGACAAAGAGGAGAAAAAACGAAAAGCAGCTCTTCATAGAAAAGAAGAAGCAAATGCCACAAAACACTTTCAAGACCCAGTAAGAGATTTGTCCAATTATTTAGTACCTTTAAAACTGGTAAAATACTGCACGCTTCGTTATAAACAATATCACTGTGATTGAAGGTGTATCGCAACATTTTATTTAAATTTCCAAATGTTTGTGTGTTATTTCTTTATTAATTTATTTATTTTTGACAAGCAACACGTTGTTGGCATCATCAAATAGAAGTTACTTTGTGACCAAGTCTTGTTTGTGATGCTCCTTAGCTATGTGGAGTGCTCTCTGACTCGGAGAACGAGGAGCCCATCGGCAGGAGGACGAGGCATGTATCTGCCTTTGTCCGCAAAACAAGAACCTCTCCAGCCTTTAGCAAAAGGTACCACAGTGGCTCTCTGTGTCCTGCCGCTTATGTGTGTGTCTGGATGTCTGTCTGCTTTTCCTCTGCTCTCGCTCATGGATCTCCTCTTTTTTTCTATTTGTTTATCCAGACATACAAAGACACATTTATATAACCCATCAGTATGTTTGTGTCCTGCAATTTGTCTGTCTGTCTGTCTGTTTGTTTGAGTACTTTTGTTGCACATTGATCTCATCTTTTGTTCTGCTTTTCCATCTAGTCATGCAAATACGTATTCATGTAAGGTATTAGTAGGTGTTTGATAGGACTCTCAGTAAGCTGTTCGTTCTTGTAGTCTCCCAAACAGTTTGGTGAAGCGAAGCCGAAGCTGCACTGACACAGACGAGCCCAGAGGGAAGATGAGAGGGCTGCCACATGCCCCCGTGCCAGACAAAGTAAGACAATATAATCAAAATTATTTTTTTTAATTATTATTATTATTATATTATGTATTTTCTGATTCTAATAGTCTTTTATGTATATTTTAATTTGGCACACGATTGTTTTTTGTGTATATACAAACAGCATCAGATCATATACATGTGCAGAATGAGAATTTGTGATAAAAGGATGACTGAGGATTGCATAGTGCAAGCTAAATTACACAACCAAAAAATCTAATTCTTTTGGCTGCCTGATACAGTTGTTGCTTTTAATGTGTGTGTGAATGTGTGTGTTTATTCTATACTTTCAGGTCAGTATTGTGCACAGCTTCAATGCTGGGATCCTGCTGTCATCGGAGAACAGCCGTTCCCTGTCTGCTCCTGTTCTCATTCCGGAGCGTCGGCACCACTGGCGGAACGTGCTGACCACCTCCACTCCGTTCCCCGTTCCCCCATCTAAGCCGGAGAGATCCATCAGCCCCGAAAGTAACGACAGCATCTCTGAGGAGCTGAACCACTTCAAGCCCATCGTCTGCTCGCCTTGCACCCCTCCCAAGCGGCTGCCCGACGGGCGCGTGATGGAGCCCACCATTGTCAAGTCCACGCCGCGCAACCTCAGCCGAAGCCTTCAGAAGAACACCAGCTACGAGGCCAGCCCCAGCATCCTGCAGAAGTGGAGGCAGATCGAGGTGGACCGCCAAAGCCTCATAAAGGTCACCTCTAAGGGGACTGTCACCAGCCCCATCGCAGAGGAGCTGGCTGTCAGGGAGAGGCCTCCGAGGGAGAGGGGTGAAGGCAGTAAGTGTTCCTGCAACTCGTCTCGGGACAGGGCACAGGAGAGCCTGTGCACTTGTGCTAAACAACCAGGATCTGTTGGAGCCGTGAAGGAGAAAATTGTTGTTAGCAACAAGCGCAGACTGATATTTGATGACTTTGCCGGTGAGGATGTAGTCTCCTGCCGGCAGTCGTCGAGTGTGAGCTCGTCTTCAGCAGCTCTAGCTAAACCGGAGCCTTCTAAAACTGAACACGCAAACCAGACACAAGGTTGCACCTCTGGCCAACACGCTGGCGATCAAGACCTGCTAGGAGCAGCCACGCTAGTTAACGTGGAGCAAAAAGAGTCCGTGTTCGACGGACATGCGGGACCTGGCGGCAGTTGCAATCAGAAAGGTTTGGACCCACCAGACCAGCAGAAGGAGCCCAGCGCCAGGAACTGTGCCCAGAACAGACCTACCTCAAGGAGGGGCAGGAAACGGAGCCAGAAGACCAAACACTTAGAGGAAAAAGAAAGCGAGGTGAAGAGGACCAGGATGGAGGAGCAGGGCAACAAGCAGGAGGCCTGCGGCCCAGAGGTGGACTTGCACATGCAGCGGCTACACCAGGAGAGAAAGGACAGAGAGCTTGCGCTCCGGCTCCAGAGACAGTTTGACAAGGAACGTCAAAAAATGGATAGACAGAAGACAAGTCCTGACAAGTACCCCCTTCGGTCGTGGGCCTCACCAGACAGCCAAACGGAGAACAATCCACGTAGATCAGGACGAATCTCTAAAAAGAAAGAGCACTTTAATTACACTTAACTGTTAATAGTTCTTTGCCTTTTTGCAAGCAAACATTCAATATTTTTATTACTTTTGTTTTCTTCTTGTAGCATTTGCATTCCACAAATATGTCAAGCCAGTGAGAAAGCGAATAGATGGTTTAAGAGGGAACCTTAGTTTAGTTTTTGTTTGTTTGTTTGACAAGCAATAACAACATCAGAAAAAATAATTTAATGTCGATTGAGCTTAATGTGTCTATTTCTTTCAAATAATTCAGTTTGGTACTAGTTTGTGTTTTGTTTTTTCATAATTTACCCATCATTTTCTGTGCACATTTGTGAATGCGAGGAACTATATGAAGGTGAAGGGGGTCAATTCAGGTTTGGAGAGCTCTTTTGATGGAATGAGCCTGTCATTGTCTTGTTTACTGTGTCATTAAGAAAACATAAGCTCTTACAAAATAAGAGAATGCATGTAGCCAACTGAAAGTCTGAGGTTCTGTACTGATCTAGGTATTTCAGTACTTTTTTTTAAATTTTATTATAACTTGGATGTGCAAAATGTTACAAGTCTCACTGCTATACTG
>JAVQKI010461807.1:0-14970 GCA_036025975.1 Nematalosa erebi | reverse complement strand
ATTCAGTTTGACCAAAGATTAAGCTTAGTTAATTGACTTTAAAGAATACTGATCATGAGGTTTTCCTGAATGAATAATTTTAAATGAGTTGCCAGAATTTTGCGCATGAGCCACGCTACATGTTTGGTTTCATTCAAGCGTCACTTTCTTTTCTTGGCTCGCTTGTTCAGAGGAGACACAGTGACCGCACACGTTTACGATTGAGAAGCGACAGCCCCCTCTCCCAAGTTTGGAGCACCTAAAAATAAAGAAAGTAGTCACAACTGTTGCAACTGCATGAGGTCCGACCAATCACAGCTGACTATACTAGACTTAGCCAATCGCTCTTCTCATCTTTATCCTTAGGGATTAGAAAATTGTCCATCACTTCTATGACCATGATTATGACAGGGACATTCCAGGGAATCCATGCATCTGACGTGGACCTGGGGTCTGGGGTCTTTTTAAACCCATCCTGGCCACAGTCCCCTTTCAATTTCAATAAGAGACTCGACTCTCCACTGCAGATCAACGCATAGACCTACAGTACTCCTCACCTGCCACGAAGAATAATTTTTCCAGAAAGAGAGAATCCAGCGCGAAAGCGTCCATTAAGAAGTAGAGACTACATTTGTCAAGATACTGCCAATTAAAAAACGGGGACTGGCTGCCTTGTAAACTGTAAATCGGATTATTTCATTCATCATTGTCGTGACATAAGTGTCCTCTTAACAAGTACATCCGAAAAGTTTTTCGTTTTTTGTCAATCCCCTCCAAGCTCTGAACTTTTCGCTGCGGGCACGCGCTTGACACCACTTTGTAAAACTACAGCGTAGTCAATTTCACACTTAGGTATTACATCGGTATAAAAAGGACAAGACAACCGCCAAGATGATGAGCAACAACACACACTACGACGACCAGCTGCCGCCTCAGTACTACCAGGGCACCGATTTCGGGGACGAAGAGGAGGACGAGATGCCCGCCACAGAGAAAGACCTTGCGGAAGATGCGCCATGGAAGAAGATCCAGCAGAACACCTTCACCAGGTGGTGCAACGAACACCTGAAGTGTGTCAACAAGACTGTCACCGACCTCCAGAGAGACCTGGGTGACGGGCTCAAGCTGATTTCTCTCCTGGAAGTTTTGAGCCAGAAGAAAATGTACAGAAAGCATCACGTTAGACCAAACTTCAGACAAATGAAACTGGAAAATGTTTCGGTTGCGCTGGAATTTCTTGAGAGGGAACGCATCAAATTGGTATCCATTGGTAAGTAACTATAAGCATTAATAGTTTTAGCTTGTTTCAATGTTAAAATGTAAAAGCACAGACAGAAAGAACCACAGAGAGAGGCAAGGAAGCAGACGCACTGACTTCTGTGCCGCGCTGTATTGAACTAAGTTTTGCCACCAACAGAAGTTTAGTGTTTGCTAAGTGAGTGGCTCAACTGTGTTCAGCATCAACAGAAGTTTAGTGTGCACAGATAGAGTGGTGGTAAGTTGTTCAGACATTGCAACAGAGGAATATTACAACGTAATAATATTGTTTTATAGATTGATAATGTGCATGGTGTCTTCTGTGTGCTGCGTAGTGCGCGTATAATGTACACAGGCAGAGCACGTACTGCTGGACTCTCACAAAGTGGTGAAAGGCAGGGAGCTGAGGTCAGGCAGTAGAGGACTCTGGCGCGGAGGTGCCACTGAGATCATTGCTTTAAGGAGCTCTCATGCCTGTCTGTCAAATGTGAGCTTATCTGAAAGAATGGCTGTGCTGATCAAGCTGTAGAAATGAAGTGGAAGAACTAAAGAAAATGAATACATACAGACACAGGACATCTGTTCGAAACTCTCATTAGTGCATATGCACAAACAGACACACACACACACACACACACACTTGCTATGTCAACATCTCCTGGCAGTGGTATCTGAAGGTCATAGGTTATAGGCTAGAAGGAATAGGCCAGGGAATGGCCATTTACCCAGAATGCAGCACAAAGTGCAAATGGGTCAGCAAACAGCAGCCACTGAGGGCACACCAGCTGAAGTGTTGAAAGACACTGGCAACATGGTGGTGCATTCTAGAAGGCCCAGTGGCAGCATCCAACATACTGGGTGGGGGTGGTGTGGGTGTTCTAGCCTCACTGATGCTTGCCACCATCACCACACACCCTACCATGTATGAGGGAAGAGCCGTATTTAGATGTTGTCCATCAGGTTAACTTCACTTCACACATCCTGTTGTGAACCAAAACTGTAAACAGACAGCTATTAAACACATAGTTTGTGTTGGCTGTGTGAGACTTAGTTCAAAGGCATTTTCAAATGGTTCATGGTCTCTTGGCAGCAAGGCCCATTTGTTGGTGAATGACAGAGAAGTGTAAAGATAGATAAGCTGTCTTCTTGCCCCATAGCCGAGTCTTTAAATAGATTGCTGATTGGGGCAACAGGGTTGGTCTGTGTCTGCCTATGCATGTCTAAGGGGGGAGAGCTTGGGCTGCAAGGTCATTGCCACTTGTGACAGGGACCAGGAATACATTTGGTCATTTGGGTATGACCCATAAAAGAACTAGAAGACTACACAGTCTGCAATATTACATTTGTTTGATCTTCTTTGGCAGGCCTACTTATTGGTTTTGCACTGCCTGTTTGAGCAATACAGTACATGAATTTGAGCACGTCTTGCTCATCACTGTTTTCTCTGGTTGTGAGCAGGGTAGAATTGTTGGGTAGGCTGGGAATTGTTTTTATAATTACTGCTGACTGGTTGTGTTTCCATGGGTCTCTGTGGTGCCACATACAGTGAGTATAAACACATCTTAGTTTCCCCTCACTTTGGTGCCACATGCAACGTTTTGATACAAGAATCTGCCATTAGACAGGAGCTCATCTGTCAACATAAAGGCTTGCCTCGCCAAGTCTGCGGTGTTCATTAAACGCCTGACAGTTACTGCCGTGGTAAACCTGAGCGATGGCTCCCGACAGAGAGTGAAATTCTGTATCAAATTGTCGCTATGGGCCAGGAGACAGTTATGAAGGCCCCCGCGATGGGTGTTTTTTTTTCGCAATGTGGGAAGACTCCCTGTCTCGTGGTGATGATGTGACCTCATGGCCGAGGAATGTCCCATCATCCTGCTGAGTGTGGATGCACAGGGCAAGGGTCGAGTGCACACCTTCCTCTCAAATGGGAGGTAAGGAGCAAGGCACACTGTCTTGGGTGTTGTCCTCCACCATCCAAACAGACTCATTACCCCACACCTGTCATAGGAAACACATTCAACAATAGGAGATACCCTCCATTTTCATAAAGATAGCTTTCAGAAATTACATTTTTACCATGTAATCAAGAAAATTTTCAGACTATACGTTTAGTTGTCACAGACTCAAGAAGGCTGTTTAGCACGCTATGTAGCTAGTGACAGGCCAGTACTGCCTGTCAAGTAAAAATGATGAGCTTCTGCCTGTGTTCAACATTCATCATTCCCTCTCTAAACATATGTTACTGTCTGTGTAGAGCTGCAACTACTTGCAAGGATGCATGGGGGGAGGATGGCATGGGGGGAGCTATATGATATGGTCCCAGGGAAACTGACAGCCTCTCCCATGGGTGCTGGGATTTATGGTCATGGAAGAAGTAGGCTACAGTTGGTTGAGTGATATATTGGCTCCTCTCATTTCATAAGCAAACACAAGCTTTTCAAGAAGGACTGTGTCATGGTTTTGTTAAAGTGTTGGTTTAGGATGATCATGTGTGGTTATTTGGATGAAGTGCTTCTTCCTTAATACTTTCTGCTTAGTCAGTACAAACGTGTTATCTTCTGTTGTGTAGCAGAATCGTTAGCAATGCTAACAGTTCCTGTGTGTCTCCCTCTTTTGTATCACAGACAGCAAGGCCATTGTGGATGGGAACCTGAAGCTCATTCTGGGTCTGATCTGGACCCTCATCCTCCACTACTCCATCTCCATGCCCATGTGGGATGACGAGGATGACGAGGACGCCAAGAAGCTCACACCCAAGCAGAGGCTTCTGGGATGGATCCAGAACAAAGTGCCTCAGCTTCCCATCAACAACTTCAACAAGGACTGGCGGGACGGCAAGGCCCTGGGAGCCCTGGTGGACAACTGTGCCCCCGGTGAGTGAGTGGTCATCTAAAGGGCAGTTAAATATATAAATATAATGCATTGAAGTGATCATTTTTAGAAAAAAGTTAGTGACCGACTTCAATAGCAATGAACTCAATGCGTGCGCTGACATAGTGCAAGCTTTTGGTCATGAATCATTTGGTCATTATCGAGGCACTCGTGAGTAGAACAGGTGGCCCACCCGTCGGGCAGAGGGACTTACTACTTTAACCCAGCTCAGCCATCTTGGGTTCCTGTCGAAGCTCCGGACCCTCAGAGAGATGGAAGTGCCTTATGTAATACCCATACCTCAGCACATCCCTGACAGCTGGCCAGGGTTGAGTGAATCTTTCACTGACTCCCTGCATATCACTGTTACAGAATCTCTGTCGTATAATCCACCCCTAATTTGGGCTGGTTTGCTTGCTAGATCAGATAGAAGGAGATAAGAAGATGACATAAAAGTTCTCATTTCGCCACTCAAGCTTGACAGCATGATGAACAGCTAAAACGTAACCACCTACCACTTCATAAAACAGAGTAGATATTTCATTAGGGAAACAGTGCAACAAGAGAAAGGGAGTTGTCTCCTCAGCCTATGTTTACTTGAAACAGGCAGACATTAAACAGCTGCCGGTTGGCCTCTCCAGTCATGACCATACAGGGCTCTGCCTCTCTACCTCTTGCAGTGGAGATGGTGCGAACAAACACAGACTGTCTAGTGTGTCCCCACTTGACAGACTGAGCAGAGTTTCAGACCACTTACTTATTTCTCCAGACTTTTATTCTGTAATTATTCTGTTACAACACCTCACATTTCCTGCTGGAGGAAAATAAAGTCATACTTAGCCACTTCACCAATGTAAAAAAGGAAAATCCTATCCAACCATTAAACATTTACTTAGCATTATATTAAATATTTAGGATTAGCTTTATTTGTGACTGGAATTGTTCCTCACAATGACAATGCATTAGCAATAATAGGATGAGCTCAAGTACCCTCTAATTCAGACACTGTGGTCACATGTCACCTATTCTAATCCAATTTAGCATGTAATCTTATGCGCTGTGATGGTCCAGCTCCCGTTACAATGCTAGTTTACCTCCGCTGTTAAAGCAAGCCCAAAACAAAGGGCTTTGTGTGACACCAGAGCTCCTCCAGTTACTGCTTTGGCTGCCACATCTGGGTGGCTTCGTTGAAGAGGTTACCGTAGCTGTAGCAACTGCTGAAATAGCTTCTGGAAGTATCCCTATTCTGAAAGCCTTTCTCACACGCTGGATTCGCCTACAGGTCTGTGTCCTGACTGGGAGACCTGGGACCCAAACAAGCCCGTGGATAATGCAAGAGAGGCCATGCAGCAGGCAGATGACTGGCTGGGCGTTCCACAGGTAAGTCACCAACACAATGACCAATGAGGCCAATAAGGAAGGAATGAAACAAGCTCAGAGGTAACTGGAAATGCAGTGGTTTCAGTGTACTGTCATTGAGAGACCTGCTTAGCTATTTCTGTAAGGATTTGAGTAGATTACAGGGCATAGGTTTGAGAGGGGGACACTGTTTGACAGCCCATTGGAGCGTTTACTTAAATGCAATGCTAAAACGCTAGCAACAGAGTACCGACCCCATGCTGGCTGCATGGCATGGCAGCTGGGCTGTGTAAACTGGGGCATTCCGCGGATAGCGCAAGGTGTGTGTCACAGAGTTGCACCCGTTGTAAAGGAGGTGTGGGAGAGCCGTGGCTCATGGTAAATCCTCTCCTCGGCTTAATGAGGGACCCGTCCTTAACCCCTCCATCCACAGCTGCAAATATAGACACTGGCAAGGCATGCACTACTTTGTTACAGTATGTGGTGTGTGGTGAGGCTGTATTTTTGAAGCTTGCTGGAAAGGTTTCTCGCGCTGTGTATGATAATAAAGAATATTATTGTAGGGCAAGTGGTCATTAGCATAGTGCTAACAACACAGAGGTAATGGGGTGTGACTCCAGAAAACACACTAGAACAGGGGTGGGCAAGCTTTTCTGTTTGTTGGCCACATACTGTAAAATCTAAACTTCCAAGGGGCCAATGCAACATGAAGAGCAACACCCCTGCACTAGGATTTGTATAATAACCTACCAAATCGAATCAGATAAAAAAAAAACTGATGGCTAAATAATTGCATCATAATGTATACTAATGTATTAGTCATGATAGAGATAGCCCTCTCACTTCCTTTGTTTTTTATTGTCCAGGTTATTGCTCCTGAGGAAATTGTGGACCCCAACGTAGATGAGCATTCTGTTATGACCTACCTGTCCCAGTTCCCCAAGGCCAAACTCAAGCCCGGTGCCCCCGTCAAGCCCAGACAGGTGTTCCCCAAGAATTGCAAAGCCTATGGACCAGGTAGGCTAACAGGGAGGCCACACTGGATGCGTCAAAGATGTATCTGCCGTAACAATTAGCTTCCACTATAATCAATGGAACTGGCTACACAAGACATGGCAGTGCAGTGAACATTCAAAAAGAATATACAAGTCTTTTAAATGTATTTCTGGTGCGACTTGGCTTAACGCTTCTGTAACGCATCCAGTGTAGCCCTAGGGTAAAGGCCTGATTATGATGTGATTTGTATGTGTTCCTGCTAAATATAGGGTAGCATTTCATTTTGTTATCAGTTATGAATAAACTGTAACATTTTGTTCTCTATTGATTTAATAGGTATCGAGCCTCATGGCAACATGGTGCTAAAGCCTGCAGAGTTCATAGTGGAAACAGCTGAGGGAGGACAGGGTGAAATCATTGTTTATGTTGAAGATCCAGAGGGCCATACTGAGGAGGTTTGTCATCTTTTTAAGTGGCTAGATGACGACGATGAAGATGCACTACTTAGATAATTTTGCTTGTCTAAAACTTTGGTATTCACTGTTGACTTCTCTGCCCCTCCAGGCTAAAGTTGTTGCCAACAACGACCCAAAAAGGACATATTCTGTGTGCTATGTGCCTAAAGTTGCTGGTCCTCACAAGGTAATGATTACTCCTGTTTAGTGATTTCTTCCAAATAAAATAGTAAAAACAGTAGTTGTCTTCTTGTGGTGTGACTTAAACTTGCTTGTCTGATTCCCCAGGTTAAGGTACTTTTCGCTGGACAGGACATCGATAAGAGCCCCTTCTTAGTAAACGTAGGAAAAGCTATGGGTGACCCCAACAAAGTTCAGGCCCGGGGTCCAGGGCTGGAGCCGGTTGGCAACGTGGCTGCCAAACCAACTTACTTTGACATTTACACAGCAGGTAAGGGCAAGGCAGTCTCGAGGGGAGTAGTGACATGACTTGCAATAAAATTGCAATAAATTTACTCTTAGAAAGAAATTCACTCTTATAGCACCTGGGGTCAAAAATCTCATTTCTATACGCGTCACATTGTTTTCACAGGTGCTGGAGAGGGGGATGTTGGAGTGGTCATTGTTGACCCACAGGGTCGCAGGGACACAGTAGAGGTCATGCTGGAGAACAAAGGTGACAATGTGTTCCGCTGCACCTACAAGCCAATGACGGAGGGCCCTCACACCATCCACGTCACCTTCGCCGGCCAGCCCATCCCCAAGAGCCCCTTCCAAGTGCAAATCTCCGAAGGTCAGTCCCAGAGCATCATCTCCTTGTGTCTTTAACTGCCTTCATTTCTTCTCATGGGAGTTCAGTCTTCCTTTGATGATTTTGTCCCTACAGTAGTCTGTTCACAGTTGCAGTGTGTTGACTGAAGGGGAACATGCTGATATGGAACTTGCTTGTATGAACACACTTATTTATCATTTGTAGCTCCCCCGAGTGTCCCCGCGGGGCCCTCAGTGCAGATTCTCCCGCAGTCGGTGCGCACCCCACCTGTGGATAAGCCTAAGAAAGGTGCCCCCAAAGTGCCACCCAAACCTGCCCGACCAAGTTAGTACAGGTTGCTGGGCGAGGCTTGTGCCCCTTTTGCGCGGCTCCCGCCAGCCGAGCCTCACCCGCCCGCCCCTTTGTCAACCTCTCGCTGCTTGTGTCTGGTGCCCGCCGACGTCCCGACAGACATTTGATGTGTGTCCTGTGCTTGGGCCCCCGTCTGTGGCCCTGCTTGTGGCAGCTTGATGCGTCCTCCGAGGCATGCTGAGAGCAGGGAGAGGTCCAGAGAATAAGTGCTTTCCTGCTTAGGAAAGAGAGTGCAAGTATATAGGGAAAGATGTTTTTTGTCCAAAGTTGTCTATAGTGATGATTAGTTTCTTACTGAGCATGCGTAGATGAGAACACAAAAAATATGTACTTTTATCAATTACAATATACTGTAGTACACCAACATAGACTTTTGCACAACACACAATGTTCACCTAGTGTGGTCCAATGTAGTCATACCAGTTTTGAGAAATGTATGTTGGAGTGATTCATTTAAGCATTTTATGCACAGACCATTGTTAGGCCATTGCTTGTCTTTTCATGTTACATTATTGTGTTGGCACCAATACAAACTGCTCACGTTTTGTAAAGGTGTGAAGGTCATTTGTTCATCCTAAAGCAGTGTGCTAGTGTGAGTGTCATTGTCAGTCCACTGTTCTGAGATCAGTCCTCGTCCTCCATGTCCTCTGCCTTCTGTACTGCTGAGTTGCTCTTTGAGGGCAAGCCATGTGATCATCATGTAGCACTAAGCCCTCTCTTCTCTACTAACCATGACTGTAGTCAGCTCGCACCGCCCGCTGCCATTGGCCAGAGTCTGATGGCCGGCTAACTCTGTCTCGTCTTCTCTCTCTTTCCTTGCATCCATCAGCCAGCAACGCCAACGCCTGCCGGGCCACTGGCCGCGGCCTGCAGCCCAAAGGGGTGAGAGTGAAGGAGGTGGCTGACTTCAAAGTCTTCACCAAGGGGGCTGGAACTGGGGAGCTCCAGGTCACTGTGAAGGGTCCAAGTAAGGAGTTGTTGTTTTTTTTTTTTGTCTTCTTTCGTCTCTTTTCTTTTAAGATATGTTAATTTCTCTTTTCCTCTCTTCTAATGCACTTTGGGTCAGCTTCTGTTGTTTTTCAATGTGCTGAATAAATGAATTGACAGTTTCTTTAAACACACAAGCATATTTTTACTGAACTAAATGGCCTGAAATGAGTGCTGATACAGGTGGGAGATGCAGTGTTACATACAAGCTTTGTGCTGTATGTTCACAGATGGAGCAGACATCTCGGTGAAGGTGCGTGATGTTGGGGATGGTGTGTATGAATGTGACTACCAGCCTTTAGTGCCTGGAAAATACACAGTGACCATTACCTGGGGCGGACAACCCATCCCACGCAGGTCAGGAGTGCTTTTACTTGGCTTGTAATCATGCACAGTAGAGAGTTTGAATATATTGAGGTCAGAGCAGTTAATGGGCAATGATTTTGAATACACTAGTATTATTTGTGGTTTGACTCATATGTTGGTGCTTCTCTGTGACCTTTAGTCCTTTCGAGGTTGAGGTGGCTGTGGAAGCAGGACTGCAGAAGGTGCGTGCCTGGGGCCCAGGCCTTGAGACAGGCATGGTTGGCAAATCAGCTGACTTTGTGGTGGAGGCCATTGGCACTGAAGTTGGAACTCTCGGTAAGAAATGTACACATAAGGATCGACCCTCAAGATAAAGTCATTCTTTGTTTATTTGTATTTATAAATAATCAGTGAAAAAAAATGAAATGTAAACATAAGGATCATCCCTCAAGATGTGATCTAATGTGACTAAGAGACTGACCTTCATCTATGCCCCTGTCTGCACAGGCTTCTCCATTGAGGGTCCATCCCAGGCTAAAATTGACTGTAATGACAAGGGCGACGGCTCCTGTGATGTGCGCTATTGGCCCACTGAGCCTGGCGACTATGCTGTTCATGTCATCTGTGATGACGAGGACATCAAGGACAGTCCTTTCATTGCTCACATCCTCCCAGCAGCCAATGACGTCTTCCCAGAGAAGGTCAGTGCACCTGCTGGACATAAATGACAGGTAACTCATAGACGTCACATAGCAGAGTCAGTAAGTCAAAGCAAGTCACTTATTTCCATTGCAGGTTAAAGCCTATGGACCAGGTCTTGAACCCACTGGTTGTATCATCAACAAGCCTGCTGAATTCACCATTGACGCCAGACAAGCTGGAAACGGCAAACTCAAGATCTATGCTCAGGTATCCTACAAGCCCTCTGGCCAGGCATTGTTTATTTATTTATATTTTTTATTTTAAAGATCGATTCTGTTCTGACAGCTTAGTTTTGTGTTTGTAGGATGCGGAGGGCTGTGTCATTGATATTCAGATCACAGACAAGGGCGATGGCACCTTCTTCTGTGTGTACATCCCCACCAAGCCCATCAAACACACCATCATCATCACATGGGGCGAGGTCAACGTTCCCAATAGCCCATACAGGGTACGTCTATCAGCCTTGTCCTGGATCTGTGTCCTGGAGCTCAGTGAAAAATACATCTCTACTGTTCCACGTTGTCCATTTATGTGAATTTGCTGTTTTGCCCCCTACCACACACACACACACACACACACACACACACACACACACAAACAGGTTATGGTTGGTGAAGGATGCCATCCAAACAAAGTTAAGGTCTATGGACCAGGTGTGGAGAAGACAGGTTTGAAAGCAAATGAGCCTACTTACTTCACTGTTGACTGCAGCGAGGCAGGCCAAGGTATGAAAAGATTTCGACTAGAACATTCTCAGAGTTCTTTGCATTTTGCACATACAGCCCGAATCAACATCTGAATTGAGCTGAATTGATGTTTTGTACATGACAGGCGATGTGAGCATTGGAATCAAATGCGCCCCTGGAGTGGTTGGGCCAGCTGAGGCAGATATTGACTTTGACATCATTAAGAACGACAACGACACCTTCACCGTCAAATACACACCCCCTGGTGCTGGCCGCTACACCGTCATGGTTCTGTTTGCTGATCAGGTAAGACAAACTTAAATTACATGCATTAGTTTGAAATACTAGATTTAAAGTGTGATTTTTTAAGAGATTGAAAGTGCAATTTTTAAAGGCTTATTTCGGTATTGCTGCGTAGGAAATACCCACAAGCCCCTACAAAGTAAAAGTCGACCCATCTCATGACTCAGGCAAAGTGAGAGCAGAGGGCCCCGGACTCAACAAGACAGGTGAGAACTGGAAGATTACACATTGAAACACTCCTCAGAGCATGAGTGTGTGGCTCACACAGTTAAAGTGTAACATCAAACTCTGAACTCTCTCTCTCTCCCTTCATCTGGTCAGGTGTGGAGGTGGGCTGCCCGACTCATTTCACCATCTACACCAAGGGCGCTGGGAAGGCCAAGCCTGAGGTCCTCTTCACTGCGGCCGTGAAAGGAGAGGCTGTAAAGGACTTTGAGATCATTGACAACCACGACTACTCTTTCACCGTCAAGTACACTGCCCTTTACCAGGTGAGAACAGTCTGAGCATGAGCGGAATGTGAATACCCCTCTCCTCCTGTTCTACCTTCCTCTGAAGAATTGGTCTCCTCAGATGCACTTATCTATGCAGCTACACTCATAACCCTGAGGAATTTGATTTATCTCAGTGATTGACCAGGAACCTGTTTCCCCAGCTAATATTACCCTTCTACTGTGACGCTCCCACCAAATGCCTATCATCCTGCTCTTCCTCATTCTGTCTTTCTCTTTCTCTCTCTCGCTCTCATTCCTTGCTTTCCTTCCCTGTGTGGAACGTTGGGTCTGTGTAGGGCAACCTGACCATCGCTGTCAGCTACGGAGGAGACCCTGTTCCCAAAAGCCCTTTCAACATCATCGTGGCGCCTCCTCTGGATACCAACAAGGTCAAAGTTCAAGGACTCAACGAGAGTAAGTACTGACCAAACAGGATCAGATCAGTTCTTTTGCATACACATACTGTGCAAAGTATTATTGTTTGTTTATAATATTTATTGACTTGTTTATTTTTTTCTAATTTCTTGAATCTTGGATTGCCATGTTAATTGAGATAATGCACAAATTAACTACTTAATCATTTAATTTCAAATAATTAATTCTCCATTCAGAGAAAATAAGTTCATAATCCCTGATTATGGATGCTGTAGTTGAATTGCTTGTGGGTATTTTGTTCAGGGGTCGAGGTCGGAAAGGATCAGGAGTTCACTGTGAACAGCAAAGGTGCTGGTGGCCAGGGGGAGGTGGGTGTGAAAATGACATCACCCTCTGGACGTCCAATCCCATGCAAGCTTGAATCCGACAAGGCCAATGAAACCACCTCTGTGAAGTACATCCCACCTGAGGAGGGCACTTACAAGGTTGAAGTCACCTATGATGGCAACCCAATCCCAGGAAGTCCCTTCTCTGTTGAGGGGGTTATGCCAGCAGACCCCTCCAAGGTACACAGAATATACTATATATATTATTTTCCTGATCAGATTTGGTGTTGAAGTAATGTGGAATCAAATTATTTTCCTAATCAGATGTTGTTGGAGTTGGAGTGATGCAGTATTTTCTAAAGTCACAGACATCTTAATTGTATTGCCCGCTGAGCATTTCAGATTTATCGTGTCTTTTAATTATTGTTTCTGTCAGGTGCGTGCTTATGGTCCAGGATTGAAGGGTGGCATTGTGGGTCAACCGGCACCATTTGTCATTGACACCAAGGGCGCTGGTGCTGGCGGCCTGGGCCTGACCGTGGAAGGGCCCTGCGAGGCTAAGATTGAGTGCCAGGACAATGGAGACGGCACCTGCTCCGTGTCTTACCTGCCCACCGAGGCCGGAGACTACAACATCAACATCCTCTTCGGTGAAGCCCACATCCCTGGGTCTCCCTTCAAGGCAGCGGTGCGCCCTGCCCTGGATGCTGGCAAGGTGGTGGCTAGTGGGCCAGGCCTGGAGCGGGCCAAGGCCGGCGAGGCGGCCGTCTTCACTGTGGACTGCACGCGTGCTGGCGACGCAGAGCTGACCGTGGAGATCATCTCGGAGACGGGCGCCAAGGCCGAGGTGCGCATCCAGAACAACAACGATGGCACCTTCTCTGTCACCTACATCCCGCCCCTCCACGGCGTGCACACCATCACCATCAAGTACGGCGGTCAGATGGTGCCCAAATGCCCCATCCGTGTGCAGGTGGAGCCAGCGGTGGACACCACCGGAGTCACAGTCTACGGCCCAGGAGTGGAGCCCAGAGGTGAGAAGCAAAGCCTGGGCTTTGTGTTTGTTGCTCTAGTGCTTGTGGACGTCACACATTTACAGTGCAGGTGATAATCTTTGCATTATCTAGAACAATGACTCATGGAAATGTCATCTGCAGCACTAACCGTCATTTTCTTTCTGGATAAAGAAAGCATCTCTTTCTCTATCTCTCTCTATTTATCTATCTATCTAGCTAACACTCTCCCATTGTTGCACGCTGTTCCGCTCACAGGTGTTCTGCGTGATGTGACCACCCACTTCATTGTGGACGCCCGCTCACAGATCAAGACTGGAGGCAACCACGTCAAAGTTCGCATCATCAACCCCTCGGGCAGCAACACAGACGCCTACCTCACCGACAAAGGCGACGGCACCTACAGGGTGGAGTACACTGCGTACGAAGAGGGTGAGCAAAAAAAAAAAGATAATAACACCCCCTCCCCGTGTCCGACCAGTTTGGCTGCCACAGGGCAGAGATTAATTGTTGAAGACAGGCAGAGCAGAGCTTTGGAGATTTATTTGACATGTTATTTTAGAAGGATTAGACAGGCACATGATCGGCAGCACTAGACAAGGATGTGTGAGAAAAAAATAGTATGAGAGAGAGAGAGAAAAGAAAGAGAGAGAGAGAGAGAAAGAGAGAGAGAGAGAGAAAAGAGAGGGATGTGGGGAAGATGAATTGGAGCAGGTGCTGTGTGCTGTCAGTGTTGTGTGCTAAAGAGAGAGAGAGAGGGAGAGAGAAACATTAGCGGAGTTTATGGGGAGTGAGTTGAGGGCTTTCAGGGAGAGATAGTGAAAGAGGGTGGTTGGATGGGGGGTTGGGGGATGGCTGAGGCTGGGGCTGCAGGGTCTGATAGAGCGTGTTGGGTTATAAATAGGAGGTGTGTCGGGAACAGAGGCTCTTAAACCCAGACAGGTATGTGTGCCATGCCAGACTTCAGCCGACCGAAGGACAGCAAGGCGGCGTTTAGTCATGCCTGTGGCTCCCCTCGCCTCTCCAAGGCAAACAAATATCCAGAAATAAAAGCTTTAGTTGGGTCTGTCAGGCTCACTGCATGGACAAAAGTAAAGTCTGAGTAAACTGCCCACTGAAGTCTTTCTATAAAAAAGGTTTATGGTGAAACTAAATGGTCACCACACAGCTCATTGTGAGATATTTTTATGTTTCACATGCATTGTATATGCTGTAATGTATGCTAAAATGAGCCTTTTGTTTAATACATATGCCATGCTGTACAGAAATGTTACAGTAAGTCATGCCTGTGCTCTTTGTTTAGGTATCCATCTGATTGAGGTCCTGTACGATGACGTTCCCATCCCCAACAGCCCCTTCAGGGTGGGAGTGGTGGAGGGCTGTGACCCAACCCGTGTGCGTGCCTATGGGCCCGGCCTTGAGAACGGCTTCACACACAAACCAAACTGCTTTACCGTGGAGACCAGGTACACTTCACTCATCAGCCTTTCAAATGGAGCTCATTGTTGTCCTGATGCAGGATTTGCTTTACCAACATATAGCATGCCAGTCTCTCTATAGCTGTCTAGCAAACCAGTCTCTCATCCTCTCTCTCTCTCTCTCTCTCTCTCTCTCTCTTTTTTTTTCGACACCTCCACAGAGGTGCTGGTACTGGTGGTCTGGGCCTGGCCATTGAGGGCCCATCAGAGTCCAAGATGTCCTGCAAGGACAACAAGGACGGAAGCTGCAGCGTGGA
>JAVQKI010460988.1:0-10575 GCA_036025975.1 Nematalosa erebi | reverse complement strand
ATAGGGCGGCCTTATGTTGACCCCTAGCGGTTGCAGTTGTAATTGTTAATGCCGCAATAGTGCCGCACCCGTACCGCGGCAAAAAGAGCGCCATTCTCAACCCGCACCCACTGTATGTGTGTATATGTGTGTCTGTATGACTGAGTGTGTCTGCTTCTGTGTCAGTGTGTGTGTGCACACGCTCGTCTGCCTCTGTAAATCTACTAGAGTGTTGTGTGAGGAAGAAGACCAAAAACACTAATCTCTCCCCGACGTGCCAGAGCTCAGAGAGGGAGCCACAAAGGACGGCCCTGATCTCGGCTGAAGACCGACCGCCGAGCAGGCTCCTCTCCCCAAGCAGGGAGCCCTTAGGCCCCCCTGCGATCCTGCTGGTAATCACTCAGATATGTACTATGACAGCCAATGCTTCGCTTCCTTGACAGAGGAATTTAACATCCCTCACGCTCCAGGTCATAATTGTTCTATAAAAACCTAGAAACTGAGATGGATGAAACAAACCCCCCGCCACCCTCACACGCACACACACGCTACTATGTTATGAGCTTCACAGCAGGTTGCTTTACTGTATATTTTTATGGCTCTGTTAACGTCACAGTAAAACAGGTGGACTCAAAATCACAAGCTTGCATACCACTTCATATGAGTTGTTTCAGAGCAAAGTAATAGCATATACTGTAGAGCCATTCTAGCAGTTAACTGCATTGTTAATGTCTTTTGTTGTCAGCTTGGAATGCATAATAGATTCAGGATGCGTTTGTGCCACTTTCCAAGGACTTTGCTGGTATGTTATTTTAGCATTGCTTGACTGGATATAAAAGTGTACTTTTAGTTGGAGGTCAGTGCTTTTAAGGTTACGGCGCCGCCTGAGGTTGGCTGTCTAATGATAATTGCTATTCCAGCCCATGTTGCGCATGAGGTGAGACGGAGAGGGGAAAAAAAACAATAACTGTTTGCCACGGCCAAAAGGCATGGCTACATCTCCCAGGCTGCAGTAGAACGCAGGTGCTCGGCATGGAAAGAAAAAGCCGCAGAGAATGCTCCCATCGAGCCCCGTCTGGAAGCCTGCTATATATTTATATATCTCACGTCTGCTTGATTTCATCCCCCTGCTCAGGCATTGTTCTTGTAAGCAGGACTGAAAGGCTGATGGTAAAGTACTTACGGAGGAACCTACTGTTCTCTCATGCGCTCATCCCCATTCACATTCCACAGAGAGAGCTGGTTGTGTCACCACCGAGGCCATTAGCTGTGGCTTGGCTTGAACAGGCACTGTCCCACCCTTTGAAATGAGGGTGTGTGCTGAACCACACCACACCACACCATACCGGTTCGCTCTGGGATCGGCGAGTCTCTCGTGGATTACAGGGGAAGCTGGGGATGGAACAGAGAGAGAGAGAGCCAGGTGGGAGGCTGATGTAAACGCAGGATGGGAAGTTCCCTCTATGTGTGTGTGTGTGTGTGTGTGTGTGTGTGAGAGAGAGAGCGAGTAAGAGACAGAGACAGAGAGAGAATGTGTATTTGTATGTGTGTGTGTGTGTGTATGAGAGAGAGAGAATGTATATGTGTGTGTGTTTTTACAGGGCCACCCTTCACACTATTTAAATAGATGAATGTGCACAAGGTACCCGTAGATCACAAAAAAAAACAAGGGGTGGCAGCCTATCCAAATGAACACACTGCCATTCCTAATTGTAACATTCTCAAAATGTGGGTTCTTACCTTGTTCGTCGTTTCTCACGCCCGGCTGTCTTTGTGAAATTAGTTTGGGAAGCATGTGTGGCTGATTTGCTTCCCAACCTCTGCCCTCACCCTACTTCAGTATTAATAACCCAGAGTCTGAAAAGACTACAGGATAATTAAGAGCTATTTAAAGGAGGCCAAGGGGGGGTTGCTCATTTTGTTCAATAGGTTCTTCAAGCTATGGAGTTCCAGGTTGTCTCTGTGTGAAAGACAAGGAAAAGGAAGAGGCATGCGGGATACTGAATGGGAGCTGCAAGCAAAAGAGTACACACATACACACACACACACACACACACACACACACAAAACTATAGACAGACACACTACTCTGTATACAGAGTGACAAAGAGAGAGAGAGGAAAGAGAGAGCGACACACAAACTTCTAATTAAAAGTTTATTGAAACCCCGTTCCCATGCCAGCGTCTGCACAGCTCTCCCAGTTGGCTTGGTCACAGCTGCACTCAGGCTAGCTGGCTGCTTTAGCACGCATCTGTGCACCTCAACACATACATAACCCGTAATCCCCAATCTGTGGAGCATACCACCAGACACACCCCCCCAACACACACACACTGGCCCCCTTTGCTTTGCCGCTCCTGCATACCTGGCCCCAAACCAGCAGCGCAGACACCCCTGCGTACCGTCTGGGTCCCAGCAGTCAGGAGCGATTCATCATCTTCTCCCGCAAACCCCAGTTAATGGACATAGCACACACTTGAAGAAGGGCCCCGAGTTCTGAAACTCAATATGGAGAGATGCCTGTCACCATGCGGAACTCCTCCAATGAGACTGTTACTCATCCTATGGGAACTCTTCGCACGGGACCCCTCAGTGCCTGTCATTGCTTTCGGCTAACAAGAGCCGGATGTTGGAAGCTGCTCGACTGGAGTGGAGGCATGTGGACTTAAGTGCAACAAACTCAGCATTAGTCAACATATTTTGTTTACCACTAACAGCAGGCATGTTTAGCTTTGTGTGCATTGCAGCACACACGCCCTCTCTAGTTCTTCCTCTGTCAGGGCAAAACGTGATGAAACACTTAGGTAACTCCACACATCCTGAAAGGCTCTTTTCAGCAGTCTAAACAAACATTTACCCTCCAGGAGCAAATCTTGTCTATCCACATCAGAAGTGTTTGAGCTTGGCAAAATGAAGTCCCCTGCCTCGGAGAGAGCTGACGGCAACCTTGGACGTGAGCTAGGAGAAAGAGAAAGAGAGAAAGAGAGACAGAGCGAGAGAGAGATGAAATCTGTCAGTAGTGAAACAGTAACCTCTGGGGCAACAGGTTCAGTGCAGCCAGGAAGGGCCCTGTTCTATGACCCACTTTAGCTGCACAGCACACAACACAAACCCCACCCCCACACACACACACACAGTCTGTTTGAGTGAAAGCACAGCAAAACATCTATTTACTCTCATTACACTGGGATGTCAGCTTTATTGCCAGGCTTTTGAAGCAGACAGTTTCCCAGGAGGCCTCCAGCGTGTTCTCAGAGAATCCCCACAGAGTTTTTATCCAGTAATGGAGATAAGGCACCTCTGTTCTCCCTTACATGTTACATGTGATTTCCCTACTCCTCTATAGGCTACATGATTGCTACCATTTGGACAATTATCAGTTCGCGCTTCATGTTGATGTGATTATCTCAGGCTCTCAACACTTCTCTCACTCTCTCTCGTTTTCTCTCTCTCTCTCTTTCTTTCTCACACCCTCTTTTTTGACATATTCTTGTTTTCTTTGCAGACCTAAGGCACTGGCAAAGGCCACAATATAAACAGCAGCAACATGACTTCATGTGTTTGTTGTTAGCGGTGCATAATTGTGTTTTAAATTTATGTGCTGACTCGGGACGAATGATGTTTACTTTCTCATATTTTCCGCTTAACTTGTTTATTGAACCCGAGAGTCCTTGGGTAGACGCTGGGTTTCTCAATTTGGACGAGCCAAGATATTTTTGAAGGTTTCTGGACAGGGAAGACAACTAAGTTTTTATGAGCCCCCCCCCCCCAAATTATACACACGTACATGCACACACACATACAGTACACACACACATACCTGAGCATTTCCTATCACAGCTATCCACCTCTAATGTTACCTCTGGAGCCCCCTCATGAAAACACTCCATCATGGCTTTATAAGCATTAATCTCATTGGCCTCTGGCACATCAACCCACCAAATGAAATGTTTTGATTTGTTTACATTTCCAAAAGGTTGGGGTGGAAACCCAAAGCGCTTCTCACATGACTCTTTCTAAAGTCACAGCTCGTTTGCACACCATACCAGAGAGGCGTGTGATTAAGAGCTTATGGCGTGGACTCACAGCATCTCAAATAGTCCTTGATAAATGATCAGGGATCAAGTGCAGGAATCATGACATCATTTAAAACACATGAACACTCAAGGACCCTTGGGTAACCTGGGATTGTGCATAGCCTGTGTTTGAATTCAGAGGAGGGTCGAGGGGTGACCCTGGCCTATTATTAGCGCCATTCTGCTTTCTGCCCTACCGTGGTCAGAGGGAAGACGGGAATGTGGGAAAGCTGACCGCTGATGTGATGTCATTTATGTATTGGAGATTGTATCACGACTCAACCACATCTGGTGAAACTCCTGCTGTAACCACCCCCAACACACACACGCACACACACACAGACACACACAAAAAAGAGACTCAGACACAGAAAACACAGAAACACACACACAACACACAAACGGAACACATACACACACATCCTCCTCTTCCAGTCAGCCTCTCAGCCTGCCATGCCGGTGAGGTAATGACAGTCACCAGCACGGCACCTCCTCACCATCTGCTCTGGGTGTTTCCCCCCTCCAGCTCTCCAACCCAGCGAGCACCAGAGGCCTGAAGACCTCTCTGACATGGACATCAACACCAACACCACCTGTGGAGGAGAGGATCAAGAGACCTATGGATCAAGGATCAAGAGAGCTATGATAGCCAAATATTGCATCATGTTTTTTGTTTTTTTATTTATTCATGCAACTTTCACATCAGGCCTTCACTTCAGACCGTTTCCTGGAAACTACAAGAAGCCACTAAACAGGACAAAAACCCACATGTAACCCTAGAGTCATTTACATGCAAAGTGTTGTCGGAATTTATCGTTATTGCCCCTGACAGTGTTGACTTTGATGAGTCACGCTTACTTGGAAAAGATCTGGAGAGGAATAAAACATTGTGATTTAGGTGGGGTTCATGTAAGGACAATGTCTTCACTCCACCCTGCACGCTAGCATTACATCCCAACTGCGAAGGCCCTTCTGAAGGCTCCAAGGACTGTCTGCCTTCCCTTAGGAAACAAGCTCCCAGTCCAAAAGTCATGCATCCGTTCCATCTCTGCTGCAGTTCCCCTTCCACTGTCTAAGCCCTTCTCCCTGATGGATTGCCTATTCACAGGGGCTTGAAAGCCATGTTAAATGGTGTCCTCATGAGAAATCCACTGAGGCTCCTGGGAGGGGATGTTCTGTCTCCTCAGCATCACAGCATGCACTTAAAGAACATCTAAACCGTGCAGGCTTCTTTGGCAAGCGCCAACAATACAGGCCATCTGTCTCCTTTTTCGTCTTTGTTTTAGGGGGAAAGCCGCTGTCCCTTTTTTTCCCTCTTTGTGTCTCCAACAGCCATAAACAAACAGACAAGTGACTTTCTGTCACTTGACTTTCTTGAATTTCTGTTTGTTAGACGTTCACTCGGAGTTGAGGCTCAGTGTATATGTAACACTAGCATATATATAAGTCATTTCAGCGGCAGCCATGGTGAAAATTCATGCAGTTGATGTTTGCAGAATAGAAGTGACCAAGTCATCTTCAGCAGGGCAACTGTGTGTATGGGTCTAATGCAGCATTAAGAGCTGCCATGTGTGTACATTATGCTTGTCTGGACTAAGGCGACCCATTGCCCCGGAATTCCATCCATGCTGACCTGTTCTTTGATCTCTTGTGTAAATGGACCATTATGAAAAGGAGTCCCATTCAGACGAGAGCAGGGTCACAGCGCTGGAAAATCCGTTCATTGATAATTCTCTGGCTCTCTCCATCCCCTCTTTCATTTTTCCCTAGCCTGTCTCGCTCCCTTGTTTTTGGACCGACAGCCTATGGACTGGAAAGTTTCATTCTTCCTCACTGCCCCAGACTGGTGTGTGGTACTGCAAACAACACGTGCGCCAAGTTTCGAGCTTGGCCAATTCAACCCTGATAAGGTGCAGGCAAATACAAATGAAAAACATCCCATTCTCATTTGCAAAGAATATATATCAATGTCTCATTTTTGGAGAGCTGCAGCCTCAAAACAGCTTTTGTTGTTCCATGAACTGAAAAATAGACACGGGGTCAGTAAGGCCAAGACAGATGAAAATATTTGGTTAGAGGTAAAATAAAATGTAAGGGGGAAAAAATTGGCACAACTGTCTACAAGGATGAGAAACAAACATGAACTATGGACAGATAGACTGTCATTTTCATGTGCAGTCCACAGGTTGGTCCACACAGTCGGTGAAAGGAGAGAACCCTCATAGAGAAGGCTGAATAGGGATGCAGACAGACGGACGCTCCGGGCACTTTTTGTTCTTCCAGCATCCAGCCCCAAGCGCCATTAAAACTGGCTGCTTGCGAAGCGTTTGAATTTGTTTTGGAATCCGTGTCAGACGACTGGAAACTTTTGGTCCAAAAGTTATTTAGGAACAGGGAGAGGGTTGGAGAGGAGCGAATGGGAAGGGAAGGGGGAAAAAGCATTAACCAGGGAGGCTAATTCATTAATGAGCAAACTTTTCCTCCTACTCGACAAGTTGGCCATATTTCCCTCTACTCTGGCACTTCAGAGACTATGATTCGCCAGGTGACTGTGTCCAGATCCAGACTGAGACTATAGGGGGATATCTCCAAGGCCTGGATGACTTTCAGCAAAAGATCCTCTCCAGGTTATCTGCCATCTGCCAACAGACGTTGCTGAATAGTTGTAAAATGTGGTAAGACACCAAATATAAATTCTTCATTCTTTACATGGTATTACTGGTTATGGTTATAATGAAAAATTTAGTTCTGGGAACCACAACCAAACCTCAAATAAAGCACAGGAGGTTTTGTGAGACTGTAAAAACACAAGAGGCAAATCCAATTCTACTGAGCATGCTTCTGTCAAGCAGATGTGATCTGATCTCCTTTCAACTAGCTTTTCCCCCATTTAAAGAGAAAATCAGTTGGATGGACAGTGAGATTAAGAGTGAAATGTAGCCCAACATGGGGCAGGTCTGTTTAAGATCATGTTAAACCACTTCTGAGGGTAAAATTTGTCCCCAGTCATTTAGACAACACCTCATTCTCTGACAGCTGATATCTCACTTGGACAGCGGATCAGAGCCCCTTCACCTTTCTACATGTTGGCTCTTTGATGCCACCGAGAGACCTGGACACAGGACCTCTGTTTAGCGTCAAGTTTTCACTCGGATTTAGACACCCCTCCCTTGCTGGGACGAGGACATAGCAAAGGAAAAGGTCGCCTTGTGGACTCGCAGAAAGATGTGGAGACAATATGCTGGTGTTGACAGGCTAGTGGTCTGCTGGAGTGTGTGTGCACGCACGGGCAGTGTGTGTTCCTCCCTCTGCTCTGTCTTCACCGTCACATACAGTACTGTGCTGTAACACACCTTCCCGGGAGTCCACAATGTTCCTATATGCAGTAAATCACCTTTGCTGAAAGAGACAACCTTTGAAATTCATATGCAGTGAGATCACCATGACAATATATATGAGAATAATAAACCCATGTGCTTTCAGGCAAAGATATACACAAGGCTAGGACTCTACGTGTAAGTTAAAGGTTTTCATTGGGTGAAGCTACAAAGATAATTAGATGCAGATGGAAAATGGCTAACACTTAAGGCTAAGAGTAGATCACTTTAATGACCTCAGTGATCATTACTGCTGTAGATATGTGAGTCTTTATCCACTTTGCTCTGTCAAAATCCCTTGCAGGTATCCATTAAGTCACTGAGCAGATCCGCTTAAATATCCTGACCAGACTGAAAAATGACAGGGAGGGTCAAAGGCTGCTCTGTTTTGGTGAAAGATACATGCAGGGCTGTTGCACACACACATACACACACACACGCGCACACACACACACACACTAACACAACTACACAAACCTTCACACGCGCACGCATACACTGTCTCGTGAGAATGACACATGAGTCCCTGCCAGAATATGTCAGGCTTGTTTTGTGGGCCGTCTGACCTTTTCCGACCCTATGGCCCCATGACAAGTGGGAGCGAGAGGGAGTTCTCCGTGCTCCGAGCCATTCAATAAACCCCACGGCACAGAGACAGAGAGCTTTTTGGGGGAGGGAGTGAGTTATCACGAAGAGCTGTGAGGCTTTAGGGGGCCTGAGGGGATGGCCAGAGTTACTTTTCTGTGCAGGAATCTCATGGACAGCACCTCTCTCTGAGTGATTTCATTTGTCTGTCATGAATCAGATGCCAGACAAAGGGACCAGTTGATGTTTTTGAAACACCATCCCAAAAACAACACCTTTGCCACATGCAAAGCACCAAAGAGCACTTGGCACATTACTAAAGCCTGTTCCTCCATAGCTCCACATGCATAGGCAACTCTTACAGCTTTGAGTTAGGGCTGGGTGGTGCTGGTGGTATTGACAGAAGAGGGAATGTAAGAGGAACAGACAAGGGTGTAGGCTCGGATGTTTCCTGCATGTAGTTCGTTTGCTCACTGCTAGAAGTACAACCAGTCTGACACAGTCCAGAAGTCAGGAAAGCTTTCCTCTATTGTGTTTACTCTGATCCCAGCCACAATCATCAGGATAGGGCTTAGTGGTTTTAAGAAGCATGGGTAGGGGAGGGGGAAAAGGGAGATTCACATCATGTGGGTAAAAACTGTTTTGATTATGAGGAATGATTGGAAAAACAGAAGGTCCAAAAGTTGGCTCTTTATTATCTGGTTGGTCCAAATGCTTCTGTGTTGGTGTGCAGGATTCTAGAGTCTAATGTTTACTAATAGTTGTGGTCATGCTTTTTCCCCCGTTAAAAAAAGAGTGTAAAATGCAGAGAAAGACATAATTAGAATGAATGGGGGCTAAAATTTGGTTTAGTTTAGCTTAGTCTTGCAGTATTGGTCCTGTGTGATCCGTCGGTAAGACGACAGCAAAGGTAAAGCGACCTCCAGCTCCACACACAGATGGGCACGCATGGCTCCAGTGGTTTTGAATGTGAGCAGACCTGTGGAGGGAAGTGAGTTGGGTGGTCTGCAAGCTAGGTTGGCCCTTGGGGGACTCCATGGGAAGCAGAGAGTGAAGGCTAGCCCGCGGAGGTGGTCTGATGGTCGCATACAAGGGGAAAAGCCACAAGGGGTGGAAATAAACACAGCAGGAGTTTTCCAAAGAATACAGAACCCTGAAAAAAGTATACAGACACTTCTGTGAAGCTTAAAAGGTACAGCAACATTTTAAAGAGGAACAGAACTGTGCATTACAAGAGGATGTACATCGATGAGTGAATTGAGATTTGGCAGCATCAGGTGACCAGTAGCAGTTTTGTGCAAATCATGGGAAAATTTTTCTTAAAGGCTATTTGGTTGCAAACCCCACCCCCACATAAGGACCCTGTCCCCTTTCTCCATCCCCGAGCAAACCACAAGTACTGGTTCCCTCGCAAGTACCCTAACCCCAAACGTTCCCTTCCAAACCAAGCGCCGGGGCCGCATTGCTATTATCCCCATCACCACATCCCTTACTCCCCTGCTGACGCAGCCGCCTGGCCAACCGCGCATCACATAACTCACATTTCTCTTTAGGCTGCAGTCACGTACAGCTCATGATGCTATGGCTAATCCTCGCTGTGTCATGGCGAATTTATGAAAGGGATATTTGTCGGGAGACATCAGTGGCATTAGCCGTGCGAGCATTCTTGAATTAACAAACAGCACAGTCCTGATGATGACAGACAACCTCCGTGCCAGCTCATGTGGAAAGCTTCACGGAAAGAGGACACGGACAGGCTGGGCATAGACAAGGAAAGTTTAATAGACTGTCCATTAACAAACCTCCTCAAAGTACAAATCATTGGCTTTAATACTGAGCAATACTCCATATGTCATATTCTAGGACCACGATGCATTGCATCAATACATAATAGCTCATAACAGCTTTTAAAGGCTATATATACTGTGTTAACATATAAATATGTCTTCATATATAAACATAGGCTACTGACAATTCTCAGTGCAACTGAAACAAACAGGAAAAGAACAGAAATACATTTTTTGAAGTGTAAGATAGGAACATTCAAACAAGCTTAAAATGCAGACTCCGCAGAAAGGCGAGGGCAATAAACCAATAGTAACAATTCTTCAGTAATACCCAAGCATAGATTCAACAACCCACCCATAAGATTAAAAGCCCTTCATATCCTATTTGCATAAATAACACATTTCGTACTAGCTTAGGTTGTTGGTGTGAGGTGGCAAAGATTCACAAATTAATTAATGTGTTCATTTATCAAAACAAAAATAAATTAAAAGTTTTGATTAAAATGGAAATGGGGGAAATTACATCTTAACCCCGGTTGCTAACCTGAGCTGTTTCCCTGTTGTTCAGTAAATCAATTTTCATCTCCTCGCTATACAGTATGTCCCAGAGACAAGAGTTATTTATTTATTTTTCATTTTCCTCAGTGAGTGGCTGCTTGGCCGCGAACAAGCCTCAACTAAGATGGAGGAAACAAAGAATTAGGATTCATAAGAATAGTCTAAGAGGTAGATATGGGGGTCTACTTTAGTGGCAATTAGCAATTAGTAAT
>JAVQKI010460952.1:0-10057 GCA_036025975.1 Nematalosa erebi | reverse complement strand
ACCACCACAGCGACCTCAGGAGAGGGGGGGTCAGACAGAGACAACCTCTGCAGGTCCAGTCCCTCAGCACCGGCCCCATCCTGAGAGGCACGCTTCAGCAGAGATTCCTCACGCTCCTGCACACACAAAAAATTCACAGTTTTTAACAGCGAGACTGAAAATGGGCGTTAAGATGTGATGGCTAGTAACTGCAATGTAGGTGGACAATGCACTTTCATAATAATAATAATTTCATAATTAATACACCTACCTCTAGGGAACTACTGGGACTTCCAGTGTGTGCAGCTCATTAAGTGTCCTAGACTTGTGTAATTGTCGTCATGCTTTAATGTGTGTGGAACATTTTCCAGTGTAGTAAAAGTGTGTGTGTGTGTGTACCTGCAGCTGGTGCAGAGCGCTCTGGATAAAGCAGGCCTGTGGGTCGTCCGCCTCCACACACAGCTGGATCCTAAGGGCCTCCTTCTCCTCCTGCAGCAGCCCTAGCACCTGACCCTCAGAGGCCAGCAGCAGCTTGGAGTACGCCCCCAGATGCCCATCTGCGCACACGCACACACATACAGTGGAGTTGCTTAGGATGTTTAGCATTCAGTTAATGTAAGCTTAGGTAAGTTGCCAAAATGTATCCCCATTATGTGTAGTGATTTCAATTTCAACGCCTTTATTTTGTTCCTACTTTATTTTGGTCAAATCTTTATCCACACAGGGCTTCCAGGTAATACATTTCAAAGAACCAGTTAGATTAAAGTTCTTTCAAGGCTCCTTTAAGATCGAACTTCAGATTCCCTTCCCTACACATGGTTTAATCCCATCAACACTCTTGCTACCCATAATTTCCTCTTGGACAAGAGGAACACACACACACACAATTACCTCCAAAGCGGATGGGCTCCTCCACCTTCACCCACTGAGCGCTGGGAAGTGCGATCAGTGAGCCCTTCTCCCTCCTCATCAGCCGCATGGTGATCTGGTCACCTACAGCATACTGACGGGTCTCCATGGCAACCACACTGCAGCAGGTAGAGAGGGAGGGAGGAGAAGGGGATCACAGACACATTTCAAGGCTCAGTGGCCTGAGGCAGAAATGCCGCAACAATTAGCATTATTACCCATCGCGTTGAGATAAAATCTTCAGTAGAAAAATTAAATCACTACAAAACTGGATACCATAAGGAGTACCACTAGCTGCTGCCACGGCACATAGTACAACTCATGCCATAAGATATGCATGTAATATATCGCATCACCTTACAGTATTTTACAAATGGTGAATAAATTACTCACTATAGAACATCAAAACAAGAAACTGGTTTAAAAAAAAAAAAAAAAAAAGGCAACAGCAGGGTGACGCTGTGCCATGTGTCATGTGATGGCATGCCGACGTGAGAGGGCGGTATTCACCTCTTGAGGTCCTGCCCGTGCACAGCCTCATAGCAGATGGGGCACTTGGACCAGCTCTTGTCGCTGAGAGAGAGGTAGTGCAGCATGCAGGGCCAGCAGAAGATGTGGCCGCAGCGCGTGATCTGCGCCGCCACCGGAGGATACAGGCAGATTGGGCAGGAGGGCACCTCATGGCTGTAGATCCTCTGCAGGTAGACAGAGGGACAGGAGAGAGGGAGAAATGCGGGCATGTTAATGCAGTTAAGGGCATCACAGCGAGAAGAAACTGCTGGACAGTTGACACAGCTAAACATCTTTACTCAACGTGTGCAAGACTGAGATGAAGACACAGAGAGAGGGAGAGAAAGTCAGGGGAATCTGTCCTCATAGCTAACAATGGCTGCTATGAGGTGTGTGTGTGTTTTAAAAGTTTACAAACTGACAGACATATACTTTCTGTTTCACTTTCCTCTCTGTTCCAACACCACTTCAAGTGACAAATTCAAAACATTTCAATGACTTCTTTCCCATATAGTGAATTTAATTTACATGACAATTTGATGACCACAAGTAAAATTGGGTACTTCACGCCAGAGGTTGAGGCTAGTTCTGCATCAAAAATTTTGAATCAAAAGTGTGTGTGTGTGTGTGGGGGGGGGGGGTGAAGAAACATTAAGACTCTCTGAGAGAGATGTGAAGAGATCCAGTGGACTCACCACTTGCTGCACACAGTCCCAGTTGACCAGAGAGTCTGGATCAGTGAAGTGGGCCTTGTAGTCCTGGTCATCAATCACCACAAACTGGCAACTGCAATTTAGCAGACAAGACCAATCAGACAAGCACAAATGCAGTGACAAAACATGCTATACTGCCAATTACACCACTGCTTGATCAAATTTCCTCTTGTGATGCGGTATTTAGAACTTGCAATTTTTTTTTGATAACTGCACACCTTTGAAGTTGTTCCACTTTTTCTGGCCATATTACACATGCATATCAATTAGCCAAACTCAATGTGAAGTTTAAATGAACTGTCACATTAATACAGGGTTACAATTTAGCAGCCTGAATGACGTTCATAGCACAGCTTGACAACAACAGATCGAACTAACAACCCGCATTCTGATCATCGCAACCATCCGTTTAGAACTAGTAACGGCAGTTTGCTCCAGTAAGTTTTGAATGTGTGGATATGCGGAAAGCAGTAATTCTACAAACGAGCCTGTACTAGCTATGAAAACGTGTAAATTGCTGCAAAATTACATAGAGCAGACATGGCAACAGTGGTATAAGCGGGACAATGAACTCCACGGTGTGTGTATATTGGATAATATTGCACTTATCGAGGTGTAAAGGCCTCATCACCACCTCGAATGTGCAATATTAACCGATATACTCATGCCGTGTCGTCCATTATCCCTTACGTACACCCAACTGTCACCAAAGTGTTAGAACAGTCCTCTGTCACAATGCCTCTGCCACCACCGCTGCTGTGGTAACTTTGCTGCTGTACTCACTTGGCCTGCAGGAAGAGCTCCTTATTGAAGGGCTTGTGCTTGTGGCCCCACTTGTTGCGGCGTCCCCAGCAGGTGTGTCCGTCACCGCCACCGCCGCTTCCGTTGCCGCCTCGCGGCTCAAAGGTAAAGTTGAGCAGGTGGTTCAGGCTTATCTTCTTGGGTCCAGTGAACTGAGCCGGGCTGAACTCGGCCCGGCGGCTTTCTGCTACCTGAAGGTGAGGGAGGGAGGGATGGGTGGCTAAAGCAATTGGTCACTACTGCACATCTACCGTTTGTGGGGATGACCCTTTGATTGTGGTTTTGCAAATCACGTATCCCCCCCCCCCAAACAACCTTTTAGGCACAGCACTGACATATGTGTTGAAGCCACAGATGGCAACACATTGCTCAGCGTTAAACAAGCACTGCATTCAGTAATTTAATACCACATCTGACCCTGGGCTGAGTAACATTAACTAGTAAAAATCACTTAAGAGAACTTCAAATGTTTTAGCTGATGAGTGGAACTATATATATGTTTAAAAATAGTTTCTGAAAATGAATTTTCACGACTTCTCACCTCTTCTCTTCTCCCACCGCCCATGAGCCCATACTGTCGGCCACTGCCGCCCCTCTGGGGGGGTCTCTTGTCGAAATTCTTGCCTTTCTGTGGATTGGTGCGACGGGGGCCTGGAAAGCTCTCCGCCTTGGGGAAAGAAGGCTCCCGCTTACGGTTATAGCGCTTGGAGCCTCCATTATTCTTGCCATCTGAAAAAGAGCAGGTTGAAGGGAAAGAGGGGAGGAAAACAATGATTATTCAGTTTATAAGGATCAATATGACGGTTCTGTTTATTTTGATAATTACACATTTAGCCTAGTTTATTATTGTATTCTTACACAGACAATGCAGATTAATGTTCCGTAATTTGGAATTTTTCCAAAAAAATTTGGAAAACATCCAGCACAAATAAAAACATTTAAAACAAGTACCGTAATAGATTCCTGTTTACTGTTAAGGTCCATTTAGGCTATTCGCCAAGGTACTCACAAGTCATGAGTTTCCCATAGGTAGGCCCTAAACCTCTTCTGGGTAAGACTGATAGAGGCACTAGTAGTTAATTTGGGGTGCTCTTCCTTGCAAGGTCAAACCAGCACTGAACTAAGGCTCACGTGATGAGTGCCTCAAATGCAATAAGGCCAAACACTTATCAGCATACCACAGGGTAGCGCCTCTCTTTCTCCCACATGCGTACAGGCAAACACAGATAATCTCCACAATAAACAAGTAGGGGCGAGATCGTGGAATACTTGTCATTTGTGGGTTTGCATTAAATTCAGTAGGCCAACAATAGTTTTTTTTTTTTTTTTTTTTCTTCATCTGTTTCACCAAATAGAATCACGCTGGCCTCAGGCATCTTACAGATGAGAGGCAATTTCAGATCACTCATAAACTGCTCTAAAAGCCATTAGTATAAAATTTACAGTGGTCTGTCCGATACAACTTGAACACAAAAACTTCACCAGGATCATGATGTAGTTCAGTTGTTTGACTGAGGGTGACAGCATCAGGGTGAGAGTATTGCACAAACAGGCCATATATAATAACCACTACTCTGACAAAAGAGGGGACAGAGTTCTTTGAGCAAAAAATAAATTCCCTCACCATTACCAACTGCAAGTAAATGTTGTAAGTAGGTAACAGAAGTCAAATGAACAACACCAGGTTCGCTGACAGCACAATATACTCTCACTGGTGTACATAAATACTGGCCTGGACGATTCATAGCCCTTCCTTAACATAAAGATTCTCATGTCAAGCACATATTTTAGCCAGACAAATTAAAGCGTTCGGCTCGGCTGACTTTCTGTAGCGTGTCCATCTGAGCAAAGTCCTGACAGCAAGGCCCAGCCCATGCACGTTGCTTTGGGAATCCAAGGCCTCAAGTCCTTAGCGTCGTCAACTTAATGTAATGACATACCAAGTTGGGTCTATCGGTTTCTAAATGCTACTTACCGATTTCCGACTCGCTAACACACAAAACTGGCCATAACAATCACGAGATGTGAGAGCCGTCTAAAAACTCCTTTGCAAACTTTGCTACCTAGCTTTTGACTGAGACCGAGGACTTTGCTTTTTAGCAGGCGAAATACAGGTCGTAATATTTCCCACGGACTTTAGATTCACTCGTTAATATAACAATGTATTGGTCACGTATCAGTTGTCGAAATAGTCGAAATATGCTTGCCAGCTGGAAAGCTTAACGTTGGCCAAAGAGCCCGGCCCGAATCAGTAGCTCACGTTAGCTACTCCTCAGCTAAGCTAGCTAACGTTAGCAGCATAAAATAGAGCCAACTGTAACCACTATGATAACCAACAGCCATGCTCAGATGTAATTTCAACACGTCAGCAATCATCCATATTTTCCTTATCAGGCTACTAAAATCAGTACGTTCTCCATATTGCCATGCATCTTCTAAATTGCTAAAGCTAAGTTTCTATCTAGAACTACGTCATACTGATTAGACAAACAAAACCATGCAAGTCAGTGGGCCCTCTCCAATCTTGTTTACGCTATTAACTTAACATGCCACTACGTCAGTTTGCAACAAACACATCTTTGTCACTAATGGAGAAAAAAATAATAACAGCTCTAACAGGACTAGAAATATACAAAGCAATCACCTGCTTTAGGTTTAGAATCTCCAGGAGCTGGGCCTGTAGAACTCGAGCGGGGCGGGACCTTGTTGTTGCCGTTGCAGTTTGGATTTTTCTCCATGTTGTTCTTCAGAGAGGATTTGAGGCCGAGCTCCGGGGTGAGAGCGTCCGAGCTCTCTAGCATTAAACGGGGCGAAAGGAGAGGTGAGCGGGTTGTTACAAGTGCGGGTCAGGCGACGAAGGCCCTGGATCATTTCTGTCAAACACGGAGACTCCATTACGGCGACATCTTGACAGCAAAACAACAGAGAAAAATAAGAGACACAGTTCAGGCGTCTCAGTAAAAAAAAGCTAATACAATGAGAACGAGTGCTCAAAAAAGCGGGGCCCGGACCCCGGGAATTGCAGCTTTTTCCTCGAACTGGGGAAAAGCTGAGCCTCTTAAAGGCGATAGCCGCTTTCCAGGCGTGGAAAACGGGCAAATGTATGGTTTTATCTCCCCAAATTCTGCGCACCAGAACGGACTCGTACTAATGGCGACAGGTCGCCAAACAGGAACCGCAATGTCCCGGATGATGGGTTTATATAAATTCTGACTACCGCAGTGGATTATGGGAAGTGTGGTATTAATAGCGAAAGAAAAAAAATGACCTAAAAACAGACCATTATTTTGGTCTATTGCCATATAGCAGGCTAAAAGTACCATGCTAACCGGTAATATAAAGATTTAAACAATTACACTATTAGTCAGCTTTGGTATTAACCTACTTAGCTTTGCTGATTTTGAATTGTACAGACTTGGGCAGTTTTGTGAGGTGGCTTGTGGGACACATTTGTCCCAAAAATAGACATTGTAATCTGGTCAGCAGTTTTGCTTCAGGGTGGTGTATCAGACCTGGTTCACTCATGAGAATGAGCTAAGCACAGAAATATGTTTCCTATAGAAAACTAGTTTACCCACAACTAATCATATTGGCCAGACCAGAATGTGTTCCAATTCATCATTCTTTTGACGTCAACAAAACCTTGCAAGACACCCTGAATATGACTTGCTTGGCTGGCAGTTTTGGCAACATTACAGAGTAACTCCCATATTTAAAGATTGGTCAATTATAGAGAAAGAAGAAAAGCTGGAACACTTAAGTTTGTGCAAAAGTGTTTTTTTCCCCACTCAGATCTGCAAGCTTTTGGTCATTTGACATTCATGCACATAAAATCAGTCAGTAGGCTACTGGAGTTCTACAAGCATCATGGAAAAATGTGAATCTGTGTTCATCAAAAAATGTAGGCCTAACCTCTAACAGCTGTTAACTCTCGGAATAAACAGAAACGGATCCAAAAATTTGTATCCACAGTCATCATTAAATCTATATCCATATAGAAATTTCCATATAACCGTGCTAGTCAAACAAGATGCGTGGACACTTGTCTCACCTCAAGTACAGTGGGCTAGTGAGATGCAATGCGACAATGAAGGATGATGTTAAAGTGACTATGTGAAATGTTGTTTACACACTGTAAAAAGCCACTCACCCATTATTGTGTGCCAAACTCTACATGACCATAAAGTTAAATCCACAAGCAAAATGGTTTTAGAAATAAAGTCTGCATTTAAAAAGGCACAATACTACTTAATGATTGTATGAATAAATGTTAAATGTTTTCTTTATTTGGTCACAAAACAAACAAACAAACAAAAAAAAAAACCCACCTTGCTTGATAACGTAACATCATGAAATAACACATGAAAATTGAACACTGCATTGCAGATTGGAGACTGCATACTCCCAGAGAGTAAACTGCAATTCAAATTCTCACTGAACAAAAATCAGTAATATCTACTTCCTTCCTATACAGCTTTTTAGACACCATAGCCAGTTTCTAAACCTTAAGGATGGCCAACCCGCTCCGCTCTGACATGAGGGGGTTGATACAGGGACATCAATGCCTTCAGCATCCTTTTTCAGATTCCAGCACTCCGCAGCATTCAGGTCACATATGATCACTCATCTTCCCACTCTTCCTCTGCCTCCTCCTCTTCAGTGCCGTTCTCCTTCTCAAGACAGCAGCTCAGAACTGCCCTTCGCACCTCGTCTCTCTCAGCTGCGTGCAAAAATAATGGTGAGAAGGCTCAAGTCGGGCAAGGACTGAGTAATAAACTCTGAAGTGTTGACCCAAATCCAGTAGAGTTAGACAACCTACCCCTAATCCTAAAAAAACTTCACCATGAATCTGGGTATCTGACATAGGTTTATTCAGTTCATAGGTAATCATGTACATTATTCACATAAGCAGCGCTGTGGAAACTGTGGAGGACTGGTGAAACAATGGCAAACTTCAAAAGTGTGCTTGCCTCAAAGTCTTCAAGTTATATATGGTCATTTCTAGACTAGGTAAAGCCACCTTTCACAAGATTGAGAATGGGTCTAGTTATGCACTTGTCATTTCCAGTAGTGTAAAACACATGATATGCTTAACTGTAGCATAACTCTAACCTAATGTCTAAAGCAAATGCATCTTTAAAGTAACAGTCCTGAGTCAATCAAACCATAGCCCTATTTTTCAAGGTTGCCAAGTGTTGTCAACAGGAATAAGAATGAGAAAGAACGCTGTAGACCGCAGAGCAAAACTAATTCAGGCAAGGAAATTCTGTTCCAGTTTTGTTTTCCTGTGCCCTGTTGAGTTAGCGTTAGCAAATGTGGTCTGTGTGGCATCAAACTTTCTTATTCTTATTCCTGCCACCAGCACCTGGCAACCTCAAACAGCAACATTGGGTACTGATTCACTTCAGACCATAATGTAAGCAGTTTTAAAAGTAAAACATCCCGTGCAGGATAAGCAATCATAACAGGTTACTGGGTTTATAGCAATTTGTAAATCGTCTGCAAAGACTTATGTCTAGTGGCCAGGCAAAAGCCGCACACCTCCTCACAATATTGCAGTTCACCTCGGCTTTGGTTTCCTCAACTATACTTTCTAGCAACCAACCAGCAAACAGAAACTGAAAGCAGAACTAAATTGAAACAAAGTGCCCACCCCACTGTGAAGCAAAGTGGAAAGGCCTGGTCCACTTACCCAGACACACTTGCAGAGCAAATTTGCAACTGGCAAGAGGTGCACTTGAGTTTACACTGGCTATAAGTCTTGAATACCACACTTACCTTCATTGTTACAGTGTGGCAGCATCTTATGCAGCTGCTGAGTGTTGTACTTCACAAGAAACTTCTGGCAAGTTCTTATAGTACCTGTAAGAACAGAAGGTCACTGAAAGATTGAATAAACAATATCTTTATCAACACAAACTGAGGCTATATCTTTAATTTATACATTCCCATGTTGGTGCAAAATTGCTTGTTTTTATTCGTATACCTCCGACATGTAAACAGTTCAGGAAACACTGCACTTTCTGTCCCCGATTTTCCAGAGAGCTGATGAAAGGCAGCGCAGACCAAAGGATCCGATAATGGCTTTTTCTACACCGTAGTAGAATAATGCCTGTATGTGCATTCACGTACTTCACTATGGCCAGCCGTGAGAAAAGAGAGGGGACAAAGATGCTTAGTGAAATGACGTGTCACTCAAGTCGCAAAGGACCAACATAAAAGACAACTCACTATTCACTAGTCAACTAACTATGCATTGGCTTTGCATTATGGTATAGGACACACTGTGATATTTGGCATTTCATACCTCCAAAACTCAGGATGAGCAATGCAGAGCCGTAGTCTCCGTGTGCCCGCGCGACCGCGGCTTTTACAGCGTGATAGATTGATCTCTCCTCCAGTAACAACAAGCTGCTTCTGTCCTCCACACATACTTCACAGAGCAGATACCTGCGATTTAGGTGTAAGTTTTATCTTATAATGCAAGTACAGCATGCAACAGAAGACAAAAAGAGGGAAGAATCGCTGATACTAATCAAACTTACCTTGATTTAAATCTCACCATTCTAGACACACGCGAGCGCAGCGAACTCAAGCAAGTATGCGGACCGACTAACAGGACTCAGATGTCGCAGAACAACTACGTATCAACTTCCTGCTTCTCCGTGAACCAATAGAATTACAGCCCCGTGTGTTTTCCTCTTGGGTTGTATTTTTTAATTGATTGATTGCTTTTTGTAGAAGCAAAATGCTGACTTACCACCAATGAACATGGAATTGGACTGACTTTATTAAAATTACAATAAATAGAAACAATTTTATCACCAATCAATGTCGTTTTATGTTACTGTCCATTGAAATAGGCTATTATATCACGAAAAAAAATCTCTTATTATTTACTCCAAGTTGGCCAACTTTTTTAAAAAGTGTAGCCTACATCTCGTTGGAGTCCCCTACTACAACCAATCAGTAGATGGCGCAAATGTAACTTAATTTCGGTGCCATTATTTTCCACTACTTCACTGACATGACTTGATCTGTCATTTTTATTTCAAACATAGATGTGCAACTGATAGATTTTTTCCCCCTGAATGGAACTTAGAAGGCCAACAAGTTTAGCTATCTATGGCTATCTTCGAATTCAG
>JAVQKI010460876.1:0-17113 GCA_036025975.1 Nematalosa erebi | reverse complement strand
GCCCCCTCCACCCACCCTGTGTGGATTTTTGTTTCGGTTGGGTCGTCTGGAAGCCGCCCCTTAAGGGGGGGGTTCTGTCAGTTTCTGTCTGTGTCCACATGGTGTTTGCTGTCTTTCCGCTCCACTTCCTGTTTTTTTTCTGTCTGTGTCCACATGGTGTTTGTTGTCTTTCCGCTCCACTTCCTGTTTTTTTCCCGCCACTCTGATTACTCTCACCTGCACTCACTTGTTCTGTCCCAGCTGCCCATTGTTTTGTAATTATCACGCTCCCTATTTAAGTTCCTCCTGTGTGCTCTGTCTTTATCGGTCCGTCAGCAAACCTACTGCGAACCTCAGCGAAAGCAAGACCCCGACCACGCTCTGCTCTCCTGCCCCGGCTGTCCGATCTGCCGCCTGTCCTCAACCCTGCTCAACTCTCTGTTCCTGGCTGCTCGAACCACCGCCTGTCTCTGGTTCTGAGAGCCTCCAGCCTGAACTCTCACATTTTTCCCCAATCCCTAATAAACCAGCCTTGTGTGAACGCATGCTTTTGGGTCCTTCCCTTCTGTTCTGAACTCTGACAGTACGGACCGACCAAAGATGGACCCAATGAGCTTCCACACAGCCCTGACCCGGAAGAGGGCAAAGTTCCCTTTGACGTGCAGCGTCTTGAGTGGGCTGAGAGGGGGGTCCATGGGATGTCGGGCGACATCGCCTCCCTCCTGCAGCTCCAGCTCCAACAACAAAAACTTGCTGCGCTCATGCAGCTCCTCACCAGCCAGCTGCCTTCAGCCGACCCATCCCGCCTGAGCCGTTCGACTGTCCTGCCCCACCTGGGCTCGTCTCTCCTGTCCTGCCCAACTCGCCCGACTCTCCTGTCCAGCCCGAGTCGCCCGACTGTCCAGTCCCTCCCGAGGCGGGCGTTCTGTTCCCTGCGCCCGAGGCGGGCGTTTTGTTCCCTGCGCCCGAGGCGGGCGTTCTGTTCCCCGACGTCCCGGCGCCCGAGGTGGGCGTGTTCCCCGACGTCCCTGCGCCCGAGGTGGGCGTGTTCCCCGACGTCCCTGCGCCCGAGGTGTGCGTGTTCCCCGACGTCCCCGCACCCGAGGCGGGCGTGTTCCCCAACGTACCCGCACCCGAGGTGGGCGTGTTACCCGACGTCCCCGCGACCGAGGTGGGCGCGTTCCCCGACGTCCCCGCGCCCGAGGTGGGCGTGTTCCCTGACTTCCCCGCGCCCGAGGTGGCCGTTCTGTTCCCCGCGCCCGAGGTGGCCGTTCTGTTCCCCAACGTTCCTGCGCCCGAGGTGGGCTATCTGATTCCTGCGCCCAAGATGGGCGATCTCCTGGACCCTGTGCTCGAGGTGGGTGGGTCTCTTGAGCCGGCTCCACGGCACGCCCCTCCAGTGCCAGCCCCACAGCGGCTGTCAGTTCCAGTCCCAGCTCCGAGGTGCGCACCGCCAGTCCCAGCTCCGCGCTGTCTAGCCCCTCTGGTCCTGGCTCCCAGTCCCGAGCCCGATCCCACAACCAGTCCAGCCCTGGCTCCAGAGTCCGGTCCGCCTCCCGAGCCTGGTCCCACAACCAGTCCAGTGGACTCCAGCCCTGGCTCCTGAGTCCTGTCCGGCATCCAGTCCTGCACCCTGTCCAGCCCCCAGTCCCGGGTCCGGTTCCGGCGTCCAGTCTGACTCTTGAGTCCCTGGAGGGCCTTCCTGTTTCCACATGGTGTTTGTTGTCTTTTCGCTCCACTTCCTGTTTTTTTCCCACCACTCTGATTGCTCTCACCTGTACTCACTTGTTCTGTCCCAGCTGCCCATTGTTTAGTAATTATCACGCTCCCTACTGTATTTAAGTTCCTCCTGTGTGCTCTGTCTTTGTCGGTCCGTCAGCAAACCTACTGCGAACCTCAGCGAAAGCAAGACCCCGACCACGCTTTGCTCTCCTGTCCACGACCACGCTCTGCTCTCCTGCCCTGGCTGTCAGATCTGCCGCCTGTCCACAACCCTGCTCAACTCTCTGTTCCTGGCTGCTCGAACCACCGCCTGTCTCTGGTTCTGAGAGCCTCCAGCCTGAACTCTCACGTTTTTCCCCAATCCCTAATAAACCAGCCTTGTGTGAACGCATGCTTTTGGGTCCCTCCGTTCTGTTCTGAACTCTGACACTAGTATCTTTGACCGAGCCCCGCGATGGAGGTTCTACTTGCCCTAGCCGCTATAATTTATATCCAAGAGTCCTCTCATAGTTTAATAGTCTTATAGTTTATAGTTTAATGTGACGTTGAGCAAAAGCTCAACTTCCTCGTCAGTCCAAACTAAATTATCAGCCTTGTTCTTTGCCATGTTGTATGTGGTTGTTTTATTTAATGTAGGTGTGGAAAAGTCATGGGAAAAGTAGAAGAGAAGCAAAAAGATTCTACGGAGGCACTCTTGGGAGTGTTGCCACCTAGCCATCTGGCGTGTATACTGCATCTATATATATGAAATTTCACATACTTTTGCTTTTCTGTTTGCGCACAGATTTATCCCAGAAACGCTCATCTAAATGCAGAGTTTAAAGTGAGAACGAAACACCACTTTTGCGCTTTTGCTTCAGATAGTTTCTGTGTAAAGGTAGCCTAAGCTACCACATATTTGTTTCATTCACCAACCACTCACTAAATCAACCAACCGTAAAAATAATAAAAAATAATGATAATCTCCTCAGACAACTAGATCAACTTATTAGCTAGAAAGCGCACCTGTGTTTAGTGTGCAGAGCCAACACACTGCGGGACTTTTACTTTTTGAAGCCAGACTTTTACAGCTCTGCCTGTGCAAGCTTCAGTCTACTCTGGTACTACTTACACAGCCAGTTCACACAGCCTTCTTATATTTCTCTGATTAAGTTTGCATTTAAGCTCAGAGTACCCTGTATGTCTTTAAGTGGTATTTCCTGGTTAGCAATGTGTGTGTGTGTCCTCTCAATGCGATGAGGTCTAGACCTAAACAGAGCATGAGTTGTTATGTGGTGAAACCACAACCATTTTAATTAAATTCCTTTTGCACAATAGCAGAGTATTTCATCAATGATCCCAGCCAAGCCATGAGGT
This sequence comes from Nematalosa erebi, assembly GCA_036025975.1. Taxonomy (NCBI): domain Eukaryota; kingdom Metazoa; phylum Chordata; class Actinopteri; order Clupeiformes; family Clupeidae; genus Nematalosa; species Nematalosa erebi. The sequence goes on along the minus strand of JAVQKI010460876.1, from coordinate 14,056 downwards.
AAATGCTCTCTGGGCCAGAAGAATGCAGTAAGATGTGGGTTGATCCAGCATGATTTAATTTGAGTGGGGTTTGTTTATTGGTTCACATGAGACCAGATGTGTGTCTGTGCACGTGTGTGAGTGTGTGTGTGTCATCTCAGTGTGATGAGGTGTTGCTCTGCTTAGTCAGGTAAAACACCAGCTGTGGTCTGCTAGCACCATTACCCTGATTGCTTTAATGCAGACGTGAGGACCTTCTTAGGGCTAAGTCTCCCATTCATTCATACTCACAAATTATTATTTTGCTTTTTTCAATAGAAATTTGATATTAAGGTTCTAATTTAGTCCAGTACTCATCTTAATCCAGGTATGGTGAACCAGCCCTGAGTTCTTTTAGATGGCACACCAGCACTGTTTAGAGACCACAGAGAGACATAATCACCATGTCTCCACTAAGCCATAAGCCCTGTGCCCTCATAGACTAAGCTGGCATGAATTGACTTCATGATTGGCTGAATCACATGGGTGGAGTGTCTCTGGGCAAAAAAAAAAAAAAAAAGAAAAAACCTTGACTTTGTTGAATTAGGAGAGGCCACATTGGCTTTCCTGAATGTGAAATTTGTGCCCCCCTTCAAATGTAAACTGAGCGAATTAGAACAAGCCTGCTTGTGATGCCATATGTCACAAATCAACTTTATTTCAATTGTTAGACGTCAGTGAGGGTGCCATTTAGCCAAAACTAAACTATTTTCAATCAATCAAAGTTGTACATATTCTACTTTAACATCAGTGAAATACCTGCTAACTTAAACATCACCAGAATCCTGCACCCTTAGGCTGCATTTCAATGGGCTCTGTGCACGGAGGACGAAAAGTCGCAGGTGGAAATTCATCTCGGGATGCTACACTCTGCCGATATTTAACCTTTACATTGGTTATCAATTGTAGTGAGACCAATGGCTAATAGCCACGAGCTAACTAGGAAATAGATCCTGAACTGTTGAGGAACATTGAGAGCTTATAAGTTAGGCTTCATTTGGATATTAAACTACTATAACTACTGTACACTATACAACTAAATCTTATGTGTAATATCATTCTAGCCTACCGTACTTAACAAAAATAGATATTCACCGGAAAAGAATAGGGCCCTGAGACGAACGTCATTCTGGGACTTTTTGTCCTCCGTGCACAGAGCTCATATCATTCCTGAGCCCTCAATAACTGGCATGAATGTACCTCATGATTGGCTGATTCAGTCAGTCAATCATTCAGCCTATCTCATCGAATGTGTGTTCTTTGGAGAAGAGCAGCATGTCTCGGTGAGGATGCCTGTGGCGGTTTGAGCTCACCCTGTAATTAAAGGTAAGCTAAGGCTGCTAGTCTAGAGCATGGTGTGATCTCAAATGCCATCACTAAGAGTGGGGAACTGAACATTATGGCAATAATGAGGTCAGCAATGGTGATGATGATTCACTGCATTTTCAGATGCAGTTTCAGACTTTCTCTGCTTTTACTGGTGACCCTGAGGCCCTGACACACAACAATGTCTGGTCTGGGCCTCCCAGCCTCAAACCATCCTGGAGCAAAGTGCAACAAATTGAGACATCTATAGCAGAGTCTAGACTACTTGCAAACCTGTCAGGTGTCAACCACTTGAGAAGGTAGAAAGATGAACTTTTGCACACCTCTTGCAAACAGGTGCGTTGGAGGTGACCCATGTTCTATATATATTTAGATATTTTTGACGAAAGTCCACTGACCATCTGTGTTAAAGGGTAGGTTCGGTTCGCAACAACCTAAAATTCTCAGTTGAGAGGCATTCATGAAAGCTTTTAATCTTAACCATTGTGTTTCATCACAAACGATCAAAAAACAAAAAACAAAAACTTTGAGTCTTAAAAACTGAAGTTGTCCTTTAAATAAATTGTTGCTTGCAGAACGGGAATGTGGAAAGCAAAAAGTAGAGCAACAGCAAGCTGTTGTTATTGTCTGATTGTTGTCAACTTCTTCTTAAAAGTATGGGAAAACCTTTCATTCATGCTAGCATTTCTTACAATTTCAACAGTTCAGCCCAATGCCAAACCACATACGCGCATAGTGAAGTGCAGAGTACAGAATGTTCTATTCTAATGTTCTAAAAAAACTAGTTGGCAATTAAATAATACCTCAGAATGACAGATTGGTACAAACTGTGACTGTATGCCTTCTTACTCAGATTTCACAACTTGTCTTTTGACCCAGATATGCTTTGAAATGCACTAGTTGCAGTCAATCTGGGACACAGCCCTAATGTGTTCCTTTTTTTAAGGTTATTAATGTTCTGTGTTGACATTTTTCAAAGGTTTACTTACGTAATAAAACTGAATGAATGCCTGAGTTGTCAGACACAGAAACTAAAGAGGTACATGCCAGGAAGAAGAGGAGACTTGGTGGTTGTGCTGCATGTTGCAGCCTGATGAACTGGTTTATTTAGCATGAGTCTTAGGGAGGGCTGGGATAGGTGTGAATTAGACAAACAGACACACACACAAATAGATAGCTGCCCAGTGTATGCACAGACTCAGAAACTTTCCCACGAGTCTTTGTTCTAAATATTGTATTTTCAAGTTTATAGTCTGCAAATCTCTAGACTTCAAGATCAAAATTGTAGAATACTCTCTCTATATATACCGTATAGCAAAGTGTCTCCTTGATATTACATAATTATGCACCGTCATAATAGTATAACAATTTATTTCTTAAACGTCTCTCAGTCATAGAGTTCACTTCAGAACATGTAGCCCGTGGAGAGCACAGGTAAACTAGTCACTGTATGCTCTGAGAGAGTTACACGACAGAAACAGAGAGTCACATCATTACCCTATGGGGATATAGATGATGAAAGTGTCCCTCTGTAACCTATGTGTAGAAAGTTACATTGTTACTTTAATATAAATTATGAAAGTGGCCGTCTGTAACCTATGTGCAGAAAGTTACATTGTTATCCTATGGGAATATAGATGATGAAAGTGGCCCTCTGTAACCTATGTGTAGCTGACAAAACAGGGGAGTGGTAGAAAAGTGTCTGATTATGAATCTGTGACTTTTTGAGCTGTAATTGCTCATAATTGCTGAGTTGTTTAAGCAGGGTTTAGGTACATCTCTATCAAAGGAGCCAGGGATCTCCCAGCCCTGAGGCACAACAGCATAACCCTTTTGCAGCACAGGCACTCTGAAACACTGGCGTACATTGTTCAGCTACAGTACCTGCCTGTCTTCTCCCTTCCCCCTCTGTCCTCCCCCTACTGAGCACCCATCTTACCCCTGCCCCTCTAACCTGCCCCACTGCCCAACTGTCTTATACCCTGTTTACACATAGTTGGATAGCTATAAAAACTCATATTTGTTTATGCGGTTGCGCTTATCAATTACACGTAAACAGAGGTTTCAGTCACTGAAATCGGCTACCTCTGAAAACTCTTGCCAAAGTGGAGACCTCTGAAAACTCCGGCTGCCGATAACACGTGTATATGGGGAAAGCAGAGTTTTAGCATTGTGATGTAGTGGTCGTTCATCGGTTTTCATATCTCTGACTGGCTTTCTGTTTGTTCAACATGTTTCTGAAAGCCTCCCTTGGCTGTTGTAAGAACATTGTGTAAATGGAATTATTTTATACCCGTTTTCATCAATACCCAGGTATGTGTGAAGTAAGTGTTCATCTCCTGCCCCAAGCACACTTCTATATTTCCCCCTAACATTCAAGACTGTTTCAGCCTTCTGTCCTGCCCAACTACCTTCCTGTCTTACCCTTCTTGCTACGCCCTGTACACTTTTTGTGTGTATTTTCTTTGTCTCATAATTATACTTAAAGGCTACCCTCTTTTTTACTGTACCTTACTTTTGTTTTTGTAAAGGCAGGGTTGCCAACTTTGGACAACTTTTGGACAACTCCAGTTGTCTGGAGTGAGATTTCAACATTTTCGATGATTTATGTATTTATTTATTTGCATGTCCTATGCATGTCGACCTCATTTGGCAGGTTTCATGGATCTGAGAGGGGGGGGGTCATTTGTATGGCACGTCTTAGGTCTCTGTTTTCCACAGAGAACTGGGGCGAGGAGAGGGGTGCAAGTAGTGAGAGTGCACTTTCACTTCTAAATTACAAAGTCTACAAGCTTAAAGCAAAGTGTTAAATCAGGTAAGCTACACCATGAATTAACTGCCAAAATAGGCCATGTTGGATGACTGACTTCACTTTCAAATTGACATGTATGAAATGGAACTTGCGTGTAAACAGTGTAAATATTGTTGCGAATATTGTCCCAATAAAATGTTGTTGGATTTAGTCATTAACTCAATGCTCTTTTGTGTACACATTAAAAACAGTCAGATTTGGCGTGACATTTCCTGCATGAGCGTGAGACTGATGCTTAATGCCTGACAGTTATTGCAGATGCATGAGAGTTGGTAACCCTGAAAGCACATTAATTCTATTAAATGAGCTATAAATAAACTTGCCTTGCCTTGGTTTGCCTTTCAACCCTTTTGTGTTTCCCCATGCCATACCCTCCTACCCTACCTATCCACCAGTATCACCACAAGCATAAGTGACAGGACATCAGTCAATATAGGGCAAGCATTGTGGCAGACAAACAGACCAATTCCATAGTTACCACAACAGGGAAAAGAACAAACTTGAAACACCTGCATCATGCAACAGTGAAGTCATGGCTGATGAATTGATCAAACTTAAAATTTTGTAAGGCTATTACGTGGGTGCTTTGAGAACCTGAGGCCTATATGCTTTTCTGTGTCTGTTTACCTAGTAGCTCTTTGGAAACAGGACAACTAACATTTGTCTGTTTGGAGAATTTAATTAAATTTCCTTGCCTAGGGATTTAGCCATTAGATATTAGATCAATGGGTTCGGCCCAGCCAGCTGTGAGCGGCTCAATACAGATTACACGTGTCGACCACAAATAACATTCAGGTCTGGCTGTAGAGGAAATACTTGCTTATGATCCCAAACACTGAATGCTCAGGGGAACAAAATATGAAATGCAATTACAGTCTAAGAATGAAGTCAATCAAATCAGAGTCTGGTGAATTTGTTTCCCTGGTTTTAGTCTGTTGGTTTGAGCAAAGATTGCACAGCTTGCCTCCAGTCTTCCTGCTCATTCACACACACAGAAACACGCACACACACACACACACACACACACACACATGCACACAGAGGGAAGGAGAGAAGGAGAGAGCTAGAGAGTTACAAATATTTTATATTTTCAACAATGTACTATGGCCTTATATAGCTATAATGTAAGCTATAATAATGTGTAGCCTGTAATTTCTAGAACAACGTATGTTGAACATTTGTAATTTCTAGAAAAATGTAGTTATTAAACCATATAATTTGACATGGTTAATGCTTGTACGGGTCACTGCTTTAAAAAGCCTACGAATTCAGACATAGTACTTCAACCTCCCATGCCTCGCCCCATGATGATGTGATTGGTTGGAAGACCGACCACTGATGCGTCTGATTGGTGAGTTGCTGGGACGTAAGCGCTAAACAGTCTGCCTGGCTTTACCGGCTGTCACTTATAAACGTGGAAACGTGAAAGTGGCAAGAACAGTCTGTTAAAATAACAGTTATCGCACGACAGTAGGCTGCTATTTGGGATAACTGATTCCGTGCTCGAGTGCTTAACTTTTCTCATTTTCCTTTCAACAGAAGCGGAAACCTCACAAACTTGTAAGTTGTCACGTCGGTGTTTTGACATTTATTGACACGAAATTTCATGTTTTTCAGAAAATATCTGAGGACATTGTACATACAAACTCTAAATAAATAGTTTAGCAAGATATATACAGATCAATACAATATTACTGTCTTAGTCTTCCTATCTGTGTTCATGATTTGTTGTTGCTAATCGAATTCCCAATTGCTCCGTAGATTTCAAAGAAGCATAGCCTACGAATTCACAGGGATCAAGTCCGTGGGAAAGTCATGCCTATGACGATCAACGTGAAGTAAGTTAATTTGAGCTTTTTCCCCTATTCCTTGTGATGCATAGCCTTTAATGGTGTGAAAGTTTTCAGTTGTCAGCCCAGTGAGTTTGATCTAAAATCTGACATCATGTTGTGTCTCCAGGACTGTGCCAGGGTGTGTTCCCCCAGGGAGGTCACAGCCACAGCTTTCCTCAGACATGGAGTTGACACATACACTCCAGAGGCTGCGTCACTTACACACCCAATCAACTAAGCCTGCTGCTCACACGCAGAGACCTCCAGCAAAGCAGAGTGCTGCTAACACACACAACCAAGCAGACCAGATCTTTCTTCATCCCTCTGTATCATCCCGGACAAGCGAACCCACATCTCCATCATCCTCCTCATCCTCCTACTCTTCCTCTCCATTGAGCAAAACTGGGAGTCCTCGACTGAAGAGGGTGGTGTTTGCGGACTCAGTGGGTTTGCCTCTGACCGAAGTGAGGATGTTTGTGGGGGAGCCAGCTGTCGACTCGTCCTCACAATGTCCCTTGACGGTGAAAAGGGCTCCTGGACCAATAGGGGTCCCTCCAGGTCGGTGCCCCCTGCACCAATCAGTGCCAGCAGCACCACAGCTGGGACCTGACTTCCCAGCATTCAGAGCGGCGAGACCTCAGGACAGAATGCCTTTCCAGGCTCACAATGACACCCTGCGTAGGATCAACGGCAACTTCCAGAAGCTACCGACGCACGGACAGCCTAAGGCACACATGCAGGCTAATGCGCACACACTTGCTACTGTGCATGGACTACCTAAAGCACATACGCAAGCAAATGCCAACATGCATGCCACGGCGCAGACCACAGAACACACACACGCAAACATGCGCACACAGACAACAGAGCATGCGCATCCTGCAGCGCATACGCAGCCCAAAGCGCACACACAGCTCCCCTCACACCCATTCCCAAAAGGAGCGGTTCACACACACACCCCACCTCATGTGAACAACCAGGTTGTCTCCCAGCGACCCCCCAGCTGCGGTCACTCCTTCATGGTCTCTCGGCAACAGCCGTCAGCCTGGCAGCGCAGCCGGGCGCCCCTGCCGCAGCAGGACTCTCCGCCTCGTGTCCAGAGCCTTGCCGGCCAAAGCTGGGCTTGGCAGGAGGGCATGGCTGTACACTAAGTGTCACCCACAGATGCTAAAGGATGGAGTGGCAGCGTCTTCTTCAGTAGCAGCAAAGGCTGGACCCAGACCAGTGGAGACCTGATGCTGTACTCCTGATAATCATATGGATACAGTATTTGTTCTTACACAGGGTCAACTGTGAGGGCTGATCTTGTCTTCAGAGGTTGGTTCAGACCTACCAAAGAGGGAGAGACTGCTGTTCCTCTGTCCACACAGGCTGGGCCTATCCTGCCTGCCAGGGCAGAATTGAACTGTTCCTTAAAGAGGTTCACTTGACTGTAAAAAAAAAAAAAAAAAAGGTTCCTGTCAGCTGTTCCTGAATCAGTTCACCTCCTCTGAGCCATGGGAAGACCCCCACTTGGAACTGTTCCTTAAGAGGTGCCCCTGAGTGTAGACTGTTCCTAAAGGTTCTTGTCAACAGTTCCTGGACAGGTTTGCCTCATCTGAGCCTTGGAGAACCTCACTGTGAACTGCTCCGGAACTATTCCCCCTGTTCAGAACTGTTCTGCATAAAAAGAGTGCCGTTGTTGTAGAGGACCAAAAAAAAGCTTCTCAAACACACACACACTGCAGCTGCCAGTCATAGCAGATGTGTGTGTGTGAATAGACAGAGAGAGAGAAGGAATACTTTTAGAATAGTAATATGCACTATCCAGACCAACAGTGTTACCGTAATTGTGTGTATGTGTAGGGGCAATGATTATATGTGTGTTATAATGTAACACTAAGGCAGTGTAATCAACACATCCAAATGGTACTGCAGATTTCATAAACTCTTCGGTGAGCTAAGTATATATATAGATGTGATTAATGTAGTGTGCAAATGCTTGCGTGTCTATTTGTACTTTTTCTAAGTTTATTTATTATTTATTAAAACATTTTAAGACTATTTTTAATTGCACTTCCTGCTCTTTCATTCTTTACATGCTGCTATGCTGTTCTAACTAAAGAGAACAGAAATGGAATTGAATGTGAAACAATGTCAATAAACATGTAAGAAGACCACTTTGTCTCTTCTGTGTTCATCTTCACTGCCGTCGGACAGCAGTGCTCATCAGGAAGACCAAACTGCTTTAGCTCAGTATACTCCAGGCCCTGTTACACTCCACTGTGTGGCCTAGATCCAGCCATGGTCGTAGTCCAGGCATTCAGTAAGGCAGATCTATACACTTTAAAGCGGGGTCTACTTTTTGTGCTGTCTGGCATGGAAAACACACATACCAAACATTACAACTAAGCATAAAAATATAAACAAACTGTACCGCATTATGTTTATATGTGTTTACCTTAAATATATATATATTAATGCTACTGTTATGTTTATTGTTAGATTATCTGACACGTTATTGAAGAAAAACACTAACTAAGCACTATATAACATAGCATAACCCTAACCACATAGAGTATATATTTACTGTACAATCTTATATTTATAATGTGTGAGACCAAAAACTATAGTCATTAGTGGAATGGGAGAGCCAGTCTGGAATCACAGGGTGTGCTTAACCAAACCACAAGGTGTTTCTAAAAGCAAACGGAAATATGCAGCAGGACTGGCATGCTGCAACAGGTCAGTCACCAGGTTGCCAAAAGGTACGATCACCAGGGCAACACCCTAGAAACAGCCTCCAACACACAGCTCAGGACATGCCCTCTACACACGCTATAGCCCTTGTCCTGGGATTACAGGTTTCTGTCTGGCCTCTAGTATATTTAGGTCTTTGTGTGTTTTTATGGTTTCTTAGCAGACACCAAACGACATACAATAAATAATTATGCATCCGTACCTGAGGACATAAGGATCACACACTCAATCACTGTTGAAGTGAACGAGACCATGACGAACACCTGTGAATTTGCTTGTATTATAAATGACAGATGGAACGACATCAGTTTTGTGTCTATGGGATTAAAGGAACTGGAAACACTTTTGGTTTAAAATTAGCCATCTCACTACTTCAAAGACCCTGAAGAATCCTTACAGGCACCAAGTACACTACAGCTGCCTGCACTGATAAAAGCTTGCTAGGATGCATAATAATACTTTGGGGCAATATTTTTTGTGATGTCAGAGTGCCTCTATCTTCCCTCTTTTTATGCTGTTTACATGACCACACACCAAAATTCATTTAAAGATCTTAACAAACCAATAAAATCACAACACAATTTATTTCAAAGTATATCATAAAAGTCTGTTGCAATTTCCCTAAAACTGCAGGCCAAAATGTGATTCTTCATATCTTGAGCCTGAAAATCTGCTACAATAAACATGCATGCTACAGTTTGCTCTAGTTACACTACAGGAAAGTGCAGGTGGGTGGGTGTGCCCCATTATGCCAAGCACTCTTCTCAGAATAAGGGGAATGGCATGTGACATTGAACAGTAGTAGGGGATCACAACGCCACTCAAGCTAGTGCCAGACCTAGCTGCTGTTTATGACTAGTTGGCACTGGTATGCCGAGATTTCATCATATCAGCGTGGTCGGTTGTCTTAATATGTCACACACATTATACGTCATGCATTCAACATGTCGTTCGAAAGTACAAAAGGGGGAGTGTGTAAGGTGTGTGTATGTGTGTGTGCGTGTGTGTGTATTTGTGCTGATAAGGGTGTAGTGTGTGAATCATGCTTCCGGAATGTGTGTGCGTTCGTTTGTATATGTTGCTGAAAAAGTTCTTGGTTTATGTAAGCATAATTGTGCGTGTCCAGATAGAGGCTGTGTCCAGTTTCTCTCTCTCTCTCTCTTTTACCGAGGATCTGCAGAGAGGCTCTAGGAAGTTGCTCATCTGTTGGATGGGAATTGAGCTATCAGTGCCCTTCTGTGCTTGTCTCACCTTGTGTCTCACAGGGAGAAGAGTGGAGTGTGGGTGAGCGAGGGTCCGTGATGCAAGGGGAGTCAAGACCCTTTTCAGATCCAAATAAAAAAACACTGTACACAACCTGTGTGAAGGTTCACCATCAGGCTGCCTTGGGTGGTGCTAGGGTGCGGAAGTGGTCAGAACTGTTTGGGGCAGGATTCACTGTGTCATGGAGGTCTTTCTATAAACCTCCAATAGAGAAACATACAGCCGACCTGCAGTGGAGGCTTGTTGACGGGGCTATAGCTACAAACAGACATGTGGCGCACCTGAATCCGGCAGTTGGGAGGGAATGACTTTTTTGCAGGAGACAAGGGAATGTTGAGCATTTCTTCCTTGGCTGTAGTAGGTTAGGACAGCTTTCTGAGGTTTTGGGAAGCTGGCTCAGATGTGAGCCTTGTTGTCTTGAGATGTATTGTATGATTCCGATGGTGTTGCTTACTAGCGGTGATTGTTCTGGCTGTAACAATACTGCTGTACATTGATGGAATAAAGGAGAGCCTCTCTCTTTCTCTCTTTGTCTGTGTGTGTGTGTGTTTGATTTAAGACTCCTTCCATAGACTCATATAAAATATGATTCACAATCCTCCCCACCCCCCTCCGTCATGGTCATACTGACAATATTGGAATACATATTTGAACATTTTGCATATTTATTAAATATAAGACATTATTATACTTGTCTCAAACGTTATTATGTCTTGGCTTCTTTTTTGTTTTTTTCTTTTTTTGATGACTTGACCTCCAAAAGAGCACCCATTATTCTTCTGTACCTAGCACCAGTGCAGTGCATCATGCATTGTCTTTCGAAATAATAAAGCGTTTTTGGCAGCAATGACAGCCTTAATTCCTATGATAATGATTCTGCATGTCTGACCTTCTGCCATCTCAAAATGACTGAATATTTATGATAGACCTATCTGTCTTTTCTTTGTCAGTTTAGACTATTGTGTTTTGATTTATGGGGTGGGGGAAGGCTGGGTAACATCGTCTCTGCACTGCATTTATGCAAGCAAGGTATTTGAAGAGTTTCAGCTGTCCTGTGTGTGTGTATGTGTGTGTGTGTGTGTGTGTGTGTGTGTGTGTGTGTGTGTGTGTGTGTGTGTGTGTGTGTGTGTGTGTGAGAGAGAGAGAGAGAGAGAGAGAGAGAGAGAGAAAGACAGATAACCAGAGACAAGTACACATTGTTCCTCATACCTAAACGCCTGCGGAGAGAATGAAAGTAGCACATTAAGTACACATGTTGCTATAGCAGCAGAGGCGTTTGTTTACATAGACTGTGGTGGTGGTGGTGGGGGTGGAGTTGGTGGTGACAGTACAGGAGTGGTGACAGTAGCCTGGAGGACATGTGGGTGTAGTTGGATTCTCCTCCTGCCTCATTGTCTTGTTCTCTCTCTTTCTCTTACATCCTCCCTGGCCTCAGGCTTGTTGTAGGTTAATGTTCCCAATCTCCACACCGTAGCATGTCAATTCAGTTGAGAGAAATGTTCCTCTTTGAAGGTGAAGCCTCAGAATTAAACACAATGTTCCACCTGAGAGCGCATTTATGGAGGAGCCCTTGAACAGTGTGAACATGAAGAGCGGCACTTACATGAAAGCCTAGGTGGAACATAAATCTATATGTATATAAGGATAAGATTGCAAGGCATATACATGCTGTGTGTACAGAGGCCTACATGGGTGACTCTACTGATGGGATTCTAAGTCTGGATGAAAGTTGGTTGATATTCGGGCTCAGATGTCAATCAAATACACTCCTCCCTTCTGTAAGCGTCATTGGACCATGGTCAGCATTGGCCAAAACATGGCTTAACCCAACCCATGTCATCTGTTTCTAATCTGCAGAGCCAGGACTGTTCTCTTAATTTTATTTGCAGCCCACACCTTGGACAGAAGGCCAGAGACACACTAGGGTTGATTTCCTGAATTCACATTAAAAGACTAAAGGTCATTCAAATTCAAATTCATCCATGTTAACAGTCATTTATTTCCCTAAAACTTTAATCTTCAATCATCCTTTCAGATTTAATACAGTATGTAACCAGTCACTGCATGTTGCTCTGAGGCAAAACAATATATACTGTACTGTAACCATGGGCACAACATGCAGGGCTTCCCCAGAGATACTCCCTTAAGAAATGACAGTGTGCTCTGTATGTTGAAATTTAATGCCAAGGGGTAAATACCGGTTCAAACGATCTTGTTGCTTTAAATAAGTTCTTACAGTAGTTTCCCTTTTAGATGAGCAACAGTAGTGACGTGAAATACCTTACAGGTTTGAAGACCGGAGGAGAAACTGGCTATAGGTCTGTGACTAATCAACTTTCTTTTTTCTGTCGTTCACAGTCAGCCCACATCCCTTCCAATGAAATGGGTTACCCTGGTGGATAAAAGATCTGAATGTTGGGAAACAGATCCAGTGAGGGTGAGTTAGCCTGTGATGCTGCTTTCAGGCATGAGGTATAAGAGTCAAGCAGCCTGACCCACCATGTGAACCCTATACTTAGTTATGAATGACTCACGCCAGTCAGTATTTTCGTTTTGTGGTATAGTGTACCAGTCTGATGTGTTTAGGACCTAACTACTTCAAAGGTGAGAAAAAAGCCTTATAGACACCTACTGGCCACACTGATAAAAGCATTCAATTACATTTAATTCAGTTTAATTACAGTATTTGTACACCGCCTTTACAACAGTATTGTCTCCTGGAGCTTCACAGCAAGGAGCACCCAACAGGGTAACAAACTCCCTTATGTTAGTTAGTATGGGAAGAAACCTTGGGCAGATCCATGACTCAAGGGGCTAACCCAACTACATTTTGTCCATGATTTTAGCAAAGCATCATAATAGTTCCAAAATATTGTCCCATGATTATGTGTTAGTCAGTCTATAGGTGGTTATCAACAGTTATGCCTGGACAGTGTAGCAGGCAGACATAGCGTTAAAGTCAAGGAGTGAGATGGATCATGGGGTAACATTTGATTTTTGACAGTGTCATTCAGGGGAGGGAGCACATACAGTACCATCATTTCCTGATTAGTATAAGAGGTTAATAAGAATTTTCCAAAGTTTCTTCTCACCTGATCCAGATTCATTATATGTATTTAATAAACTGTGGTCAATATGAGTGCAGTCAATATGGGTTTTCCTCTTTAGTTATGTGTAATTAGTTGCATAACACACTGACCTGGGGCTTACATGTTGAGGCTTATATTTGGGATATTACTGTAGCCTAAATGTCTTTTGTCAGTAAAAGCGTAGTACATTTTGCCAATTAATGATGCAGAAATTCTTATTCTTATTAGTTGTTCATTCTCGCTTTTCCTTTTTTATGTTGTGTTCCATCCTGGCTCCTGGCCTGGGCATGTACCACTCCAGTTCCATACCTGAGACATTGTGTAAGTGAATTGGAATGAAACGATTTGCAAAACATGTACGCTCATGTTAAGAAGAAAATGCAAGCCTCTATTTGGAGAAATGTTATGGTTTCATTGTTCTTTTAATTTTCTTTGTTTGTTTGTATGCAACCACAGGATAGTTTTCCACTTCACCACAGTCCATCATAAATATATCCAAAGAGGACACCGCCATTAAATGATAAAGTAAAGCTTTCTTCTTTGTACGGTAGAATTTCTGCCAGCATTTTTGAATGGTACATTATTCTGTGGTATAACATTCAATGTTAATTGTAAGTTTTCCTGACCCCATGATTTCCATTACAGCAGGATTAGGTTTCATTTTCCTGCAGTGCCCCAGAGATCCAGGAAATGTTGTCTTAATTGTTGTCTTAAATGAGCAATGAATACCTCCTAAACTTCTGAGACTCTGCCTCTCTGCAGTCTCGCTCTAAAGCGATATACTGTATAGTTCGGAGCACTTTCAGCCATAGCCCTTTTGTTCCAGGTCACAACACTGCATGAAAAGTGGGATTTCTGGGAGTAAACGGGACTGTAGATTTCTGTGGAATTTCAGGTTTACGACAATTTACAGCAAAGTGCTGTTGGTAGGAAAAAGAACTAGAGAATTTGGTTCAGCATACGCTGAGGAGCAACCG
>JAVQKI010460846.1:0-13004 GCA_036025975.1 Nematalosa erebi | reverse complement strand
CTCTCTCTCTCTCTTTCCATTGTGTCTCTCACTCACTAACTCTCTCATTTTGGTGTTTTTGTCCTCTCACTCTCAGATCCAGCGCTCACTATATACAGTATTTTCTTTGCTTTCTTGTTCTTTTCTTTCCTCGACTGGCTTGTTCACTCGCCCCTCCCCTCTATCATTTCTGTGCAGAAGTGAAGTGTCGGCCTCATCAGTATTCATTTGTCCGAGCCGGTGGACTCCCGGACATCGCTGCACAGGGACTCCTTTCCCATTCACTAGCTGCTCGCCGCTACTAATGGATACATAGTGCCTGTCATGACGGTGACCCAGAAAGCTAAAGAGGGGGAGAGGGAGGAATTACAGACCATAATGTTTGTTTGGGTTTTGAATCCCAACTTTTATTCATTTGTTTTAGTGTGGTTTAGGTTTTCATTTTGTTTTGCTTTCCACTGAAGGATTACATAAGCTTAGTTTCAGCAGAACACTATACAGATTGCCATAGATTGTTCCAGATACTCAAGTGACCCTTGCAGTAAGTCATGTCTGGTAGAGTTCTTTTATTGCAGAATACATTTTGCTTTAAAGTGAGCTTTAATTTAATTTAGCCATATATTTCCCAAATGCTTTTTTTACCCGTATCCTTGACCAAGAAGTGCTTCTTCCTTAAATGACTTTGTAGTTTACCTTCAAATTGTGTCAGGCTGAACACCCCTGAAATGAAGCCTTGGAGTTTGTACTGGCAGGGCACACACCTGTCTGTCCATCCTCTCTTTGATCTGACACCTCCATTTACCGAGAGGCACAGTGGAGCTCCACAGATGAGAGACCTCTTCTCCTCTCTCATCTCCTGGCTTCCTTTCTCTCCCTGCCTTTGATGCAGACTCTTACTGATCGTCTCTGTCGCTCATTTTGTTCAGCTTTCACGTCTTTTACTGTTTTTGTCTGTCTCTGCATGGGAGCAGATAGAGGACATGGGAAAGAGAGACAGATGTGTGAGAGACAGGGAGAATAGAACAGGGCCGAGAGTGTTAAAAGCACGCACGCACGCACACACACTAACAACCGCACGCGTGTTTTTAAACTGTGTTCTTTGGAGAGGGTTGAGGGGTGCGGGCTGTACCTGACCAAATTGCTGTCTGGCCCCACCATCTGCTGTATCTTTATATAGATGTGAGGCTCCACCAGAAATCTGTTGCTTGATGTTGAAAAACCAAGCAGGGTTGATCATCTCCTGTAGATTTGCTAATGCCATGTTTTTGCACCGCCCCAAATATTTATGGCATAGATTAGCACCACCTAATAAAAAACACTTTGTCAGGAAGTTATGCAATTACTGTTGTTATAACCAATTAGTCTCATCCCTGCGTATGTTTACACACACACACACACACACACACACACACACACACACACACATACATGCACACATACACACAGTAATTTAGCGCTAATGAGGGTTTGGCGAGCAGACCAGTGCTGAGACACTCACATTAGCTGTTAATTAAACATCACTTAGGCATATTTGAGGTGCCAGTCATGCCCTCTGACTGGTTGCAGTCAGCCTCATGGTCCTCCAGTTTTGGCTCCACCAAACCCAGCTCCCTGTCTTATCCCCATCACTCAGAGGTAATGAGACATCTGCCCCAATTACAAGGATGTTACCATTGCATTGCATCCAACTGCGTTAGCGGAAGCGTATTGCTTATGCAATCGGAGTTGCTTGCAAGGGGTGCTGATAAGGCATAGATGCACTAGCAGAGGGTTCACGTCTAATAGAGTAGTTTTTTATGGGGGTGGGGGGTTGATTTAGAAGTTCGGAGGGGTTTGGGTGAACTAATTTATCCTTTTTTTTTTTATTATTTATCATTATTATTATTTTATTTTGTTTTATTTTTTGGTGGGCGTGGGAGTCTATTTTCAGATTTTGAGGTGAGGAAAAAGGATAGGAGAGGGGAGTGAGTGGGTTAGAGACTTGTGAATTAGATCCCATCTTACACAGCTGGGCCATAGGCGTCCAAGACCAAGCACCAGGAGGAGAAAACAGCTCTCCACCTCCAGCCACTCTCTGTGTGCGTACGTGTGTACTCCTTTCCTACTTCCCTGTGAGGAAGGAGGATGGATGCTTCCCCCCTCCCTCCTCTCTCAGCTTGATCCCCACCTCTCCCCCCATCCATTCCCAAGCTCCTATATCACCTGACGCTGCTGATGAGATATTTCCCTTTTTTCCCCTCTACAAGTTTTGGTGAGAAATGACTCTCTCTTTCTCTCACTCTCTCACACACACTCACACACATACACATGCACACACACACACACACACACTCACACCCTCACACACGCTTGGTGACAAATGGGAAGTGATGTCACAGGGCCCAGCCATGTATTAGGTTCTCAGAGTTATGAGCTGCTCCTGACTGCTGATGCTACAGAGAGTTTCCAGGAAATGGAGACCCTGGAATCTGGCCTATTACGGTCCTGCTGGAGTCAGCAAATGCCCTGAGAAGGGACGGGTCCTGATCACACAGGCTGTTTTTTTTTTTTTTTTTTCTGAGGGGGTGGTTCGTTGTTTAATTATTGATAAGAAGTCTATGGTTTCTAAATTATCTGAAATGTCTAAATTATTCAGGAACAAAAGATGCGCACATGCAGATTTTGGAAAACTCCTGAAGCATATAAAATGGGATAATGAATAGTTTGATCCATTTGAGTCATTAGGCTGGTTTCCATTGACATGATTTGACTTCAAGTCAGTTGCTTTGGATTCCCCTCCACTTTTTTTCAAGCTAGTGGAGCCGCTACCCTCACCGCCATTAAAGTCCTTTTGGGCAAGTCCCTTCACACGGTAGGCTATCTTAGTGACTCCTTCGAGTAGCTATTTTGAACTAACAAGACGACGCCCCATCTAAATGAATAGGGAGATATCTGTTTCTTCAAATCGGAGTATTTAGTGCATATTCTTATTTAAATCTGAATTGAACGATGTCAATTCAGTGCACTTAGATTGCGTGAATAACGTGGAAAAAAACATTTGCTCATTGCACCTGCACCAACATTTGTTGGATGGCTATTTCAGTCTAACCAATCGGACCGCATCCAGCAATACGATTGGTTGCTTTCATTGCAGGGTAGGACTTCCAGTTTTCTTTAGCTTCGCACTGCTGTTAAAGGTTCAGAGTAAAGTATTGGAAAAAGGTACTGTGGAGTACCAATGACATTACTGCTACTGGTTCAAACATGAAGGTTTGGAGGCTATGGCGTAGCTGGCTTCAGCATATGTGCTATTAATGGGCTCCAACATGGACTCTGGTTTGAGTACAACCTGTTTTCATTTCCTGATCCCACCCCAGCCTCTGTCTTCCTCTTGCTTCCTGTCTGTCTTTGCTGTCCTATCACAATAAAATCCAAAAGCCAAAAAAGAATCACTGAAAGTTGCCAAAGTCTAAAACTGAAAGTTACCCAAGTCTAAAACTGAAAGGTACCCAAGTCTAAAACTGAAAGGTACCCAAGTCTGAAACTGAAAGGTACCCAAGTCTGAAACTGAAAGGTACCTAAGTCTAAAACTGAAAGTTGCCCAAGTCAAAAACGGAAAGTTGCCCAAGTCTAAAACTGAAAGTTGCCTGTCTTAAAACTGAAAGGTACCCGAGTCTAAAACTGAAAGTTGCTTGAGTCTAAAACTGAAAGGTACCCGAGTCTAAAACTGAAAGTTGCTTGAGTCTAAAACTCAAAGGTACCCGAGTCTAAAACTGAAAGTTGCTTGAGTCTAACCTCATTGAGACATTAATTTGTTTTGGAAAGGATGCACCGAGGCAATCTTAGACATTGGATTTAGAACTTTCTGTGTCTTACATAAATGGTATCATGGGATGCCAGGATAGAGCCTCAGGATGAAATGCTTTAGGCCCCTGACGGACAGCTTCAACTCTCAAAATCTTTCCACACCATGAACTTACTTACTTGACATTCTTTACAACAACAACAGGGAAAAAAGTCATTGCCTGCATAAATGGGACCTCATTTCAATTTTTTAGATGGCCATGAATAAGTCATGGCACCCTTGGAAATCCCACTGATTGGCTAGCCAGGCTCTGAGTGGGATTAAATGCCTCCGTGTGCACGCATGCAGATGAGGACAAATGACTAGGCTCGGCCCAGAGTGGCCCCAAGACATCGCTCATCAGCAGAACCACTGGTACCAATAGAGCTCCCTCTCTCTGGTACAGCTTTTAGCCGTAATTATCCACTTCAGAACTGTCCCGAAGAGAGAGAGACGGAGAGAGGGAGTGAGAAGAAAGACAGAGAGAGAGACATAGAGAGAGAGAGAGACAGAGATAGACAGAGGCAGAGAGAGAGAGTTTTACAAGGCACCTGATGTGTCTGAGGGCTGAAAGAGGGCATTTTTTTGTGTGTGGGTTTAACTCATTTAGGAGTTCAAAAATAAAATCTATTTAAGTTCATCAATTCAAAGATGTAGACAGAAAATGACCAGAGTTTTAAGTAGATGACTCTTCGCCTCTAAACATACATCATCGAAAACCAATCTTGTGTAGCCCGTAATTGGAGTCCATTAAAGGGGTGTAATTTTTTTAGAAAGAAATATGAAAAGATTTTTCTCCAATCTATTTATTAAGTGTCTCAAACAAAACCTTTAATCTTATTCCCTTCCTGGCTGAGTGCGCTCTAAAACTCATTATAGTTAACTACAAGTTTTGCACAGTCTCACTTTTGTGATAGAAGCAATAAACAACAAGAAATGCACCACACTGTGACATTCTCTTGTGAGCTTCTTTTCAATCTCAAACATATATTACAATGTATCAAACTATAAAACATCTGTCCTCTACTACTACCTCTCAAGTAGTAAATAAACACCATTTAAAATGCCAACTGGACTGCAGCCTGACCTTAAAGGATAAATCCGGTGTGAATCCATCCATAGCCCTGTTGATCCTGCTCACTGTGTGAAGCAGAAGCAGAAGCAGAAACTGAATGTAGGTTACTGTGCCCCATTCAGTTAGTGTTAACTGCCTGGTCACAGTTTGGTCTGCGTTGTATCAAATATTCACATTCTTCTTCCTACCGATAGCACGTGGTGACGTGGAACAGCAGGGCTTTGGATTGATTCACACCGGATGTCTCCTTTAACCACAGCATGATCCTCCTTACAGTAATATATCATCGGTCATAGTTCTACGGGTTGTACAGCATCAGCCCTTTTGTTTATTAAGAGGAATGCCTCCTCTGTTCTCCTGACTCCATGTTCTTTTCTCTGTGCAGCTAATGACCAAGCACCCATCCAAGCGTCTGGGCTGCGGGACAGAGGGTGAGCGTGACATCAGGGAGCACGCCTTCTTCCGCCGCATAGACTGGGACCGCCTGGAGAACCGTGACATCCAGCCACCCTTCAAGCCCAAAGTGGTGAGTGGCTGTCCAATTCTCACTGACACCCTGACATACACACACACACACACACACACACACGCAGGTTGTATCCCAGTGGGAGAAGGATGTTGTGATTCAGCACCTCTATTTCTCTGTGCTAGACTGTGTTTCCCCCAGTATTTAAGCAGGCACTGCTGAGCCCATCACACATACTGTAGTTATTTTATATGCCTGTAGTACTGTAGTCTTTAGTTATTTAATTCTACTCTCATTATTTTTCCCAAGTCTCAACTACAGACCTTGTGTCTCCCTTCTGTGAGTTAATGAACAGTGTCCAGCTGTGGGGTGAAATTACATGATCGTTCCACATTGTGGTGTATGTTAAAATATACATGATATGTAGGATATATATGGTATAATGTTACCATGGCGTATGGCATATTTCGATGACACTGATGTTCAAATTAGTCAAGTAAGATTTATATTCAGTATTTCCTGAATCCATATTTACGGTATGCGAAGCTACGGTAATTATTTCTGGCCATTACAATTTTTTAGTATTTTTCACAGTGCTCTACTATTAATTATGTATCGTTTTATTAATATGCTTTAGCTTCCTTCCTTCCTTCCTTAAAAATGTTGCCTCAGGCTAATCCGGGTTGACGTATGCTGCTATTTTTTTTTTTTTTTTTTTTTTTTTTGTATCTCCTTCAGAAATGTTAGGTGGTTGAAGTTTGGAGGGTGAAGTGATGTTGTGAACATGTAGCGTCCTCCTCAAACGGCCATGACAGAGTGTGCGTGTGCGCGTGTGTGTGTGTGTGTGTGTGTGTGTGTGTGTGTGTGTGTGTGTGTGTGTGTGTGTGTGTGTCCTGAGGCAGTCTCTCACCCCTCAGCCTTACTGTCTTAGCCCCCCAGACTCTGCAGAGGTCTGTACTGAAGGATACTATGTGCTGTGCTTCCCTCTTATCCAATTTCCGCATTCTCTGTAAGATTATATGAGCCAGATTTGTTTTTGACATGGTGCTTTTGCCAGGCAGATGCATCCCTAGACTCAGGGGTCAATTCTGAGTTATAGCTTGTCACTCATTCCCAATGCAGAGAGGAAATAGGACGACTTCTGTCTACATTCAGGCCAGTTTTTAAATGACTGTGGAGAGTGTAATTAAGCTCCACTCTGGTGCAGATGTGTAGTGCTCCACATGTGACTTTCCACATCAGTGAGTAAGTGCAGCATTAGAATGCCCTCTTTTTGCCTTAGCCAAAGTGCTGTAAGAGCAATTATGGGTGCATTCATTGTGGCTGGTATAACAATATGCAATCCATGTTATGTGTGTGTGTGTGTGTGTGTGTGTGTGTGTGTGTGTGTGTGTGTGTGTGTGTGTGTGTGTGTGTGTGTGTGTGTGTTTGTAATTGCCTAGCAGCGCCCAAAAATGTAGGCCATCCTCTAAGTCTGATTCTCTCCCAACATCTGTGTTTTGATCCTGTAGATCCACTATCATAATACTCTATAACTATTCTTAGACACCTCTGCCATTAGTAGTTATTGGAATTCAAGATAATTGATTCAACACTGTTCGGAAGAGAAAAAGTTTATTAGTACTTAGTAGTGAATTAGTCCGCACATGCATCCCCCTGGGCCCGAAATAAACCTCCGCCCTTTGCCAGGGCTATATATAGCACATCTACTCTACTGTAAGTATGCCTTTGCTCTATTAGACTTGGTTCATTGTGAATGCTGCCTTTCAAGTTGCTAATGAGAAGCGCCTATTAGAGCAAAATGCTCCCTTGGTGTGAAGAAGAGACCCATGCAGGCGTTTGACACCCCACTGCCCGGGTCCACGACCCTCACTTTATCTCCACCTCGCAGTCGTGAGATATTCATTATTTGTGAGGCTCTCATTGGAGGAGAATGCATAATTGAGTGAGTATCTATGTATAATAAATGCACGTGTCTTTAACATGGCATGGCTTCCTGTCAGAACAAGTCAAGAGAGCAGTGCGCAGACGCACACACACACACACACACATACATACACACGCAGACACACAATATACACACACCCACACTTTCTCTTAAAGCACAGAAATATGAACGTGAACACACACACACACACACACATACACACACACACACTCTTGTGTGTGTGCTTATACAAATAGTGAATGACCTAGTTTGCTGTTTGTGTCTGACATTTTCACTGGTCGTCTTGCTTCCCTGAAGGCCCCAAGTGACAAGAACCACAGACTAAATGTATGTACCGTACGCATGTGTACAACTGCTGCTAGGGACACAAAGACACCCATGCAGCAAATCATGCATTTGACACACCACTGTTAAAGATGCTTGTTTAAATCTAGACTCACAAAACCCACTGATATCTTATATCCTAGTTTTTTCCTCCCTCTTCCTTTTTGGAGGTCACTAATCCAACCCCCTATTGGCTTGGCCCTAACGACGGGCCCACCTGGGCTTTTCACTCGCGTAAAAAATTACAATCAGTCGATAAGCACACGGTGGTGAGCCGCAGATTAGAGGGAGGACGGGGAGACCACCTGCCTCTTATCGACATGCACTGTACGTATGCGCATATGTGGAGTCAGGCAAAAGTAGGTCAAACCGCAGTCTGGCTCCAGGGCTGATCCAAGGGGAAACGGACGGCTGTCAGTCATCTTCTGAGGACGCTGGTCACGGTGGTGTTGTTTTTAGCGAGCTATCTTAGTTCTAAGCATCGTTGATGCATTACTTTGAGAGGTTTCTCACTGTCGATAGTGAATCTACTGGTCTGTTTTTGATATTTCACTGAACAAACAGATAAATGGTTAAAGAATCCTTATGCTTGCTTACACACACCCGTATTTTAACTGATGTGTCAGCTCTACTGTAGTTCTTAATTCCAGGAAAAACTTAAGTGTGTTTGTTTTAACTTGTTTTGTAGATCAACACCTACAGTAAAGCTATGCTACAGTAAATGAGCGCATGGGATGTCACGTTTCTGAAAGCATCTATCATTGCTGGTGTAGTTTAGTATTCAGTCTGGTGTAGTGACACACAGTGACCTCTGCCTGTTTGTTTTGTGCGTGTGCTGAAAGTCTTGCTAGTTACGCTCTATTTAAAACTGTGGTGTGCGAACTGGCCACCTCTTATACATGCCAGGGTTTGGGAGTGACTCAGCACTGCTTAAGGCAAAATAAACGCAAGGACACGAGTGACAGGCCACAGTACAGTCAGCAGAGTGGAGTGGAGGAAGAAGGTCTGTGTGTGTGTTGTGTTGTTTCGTGTTGTGGTGTGGTGTGGTTTGTGTGTGTGTGTGTGTGTGTGTTTGTGTTTGTGTTTGTATGGTCATGTTTGTCAACATTTGTGTGTTGAAGGTCACAGAGTATAGGCCCATTTGTCTGTGTGTGTGTGTGTGTGTGTGTGTGTGTTGGGGTGGGGGGCAAGTAGGCTACCTTTATAGTGGCCCTTTGTATGAACATGTAATCTAATTAAATCAAACCATAAGCAAACATGTCATGGGTGTGAGAGTAGAATATGTGGTGACCCAAGCAGAATTGATTGGAGACGTGCCTCAAGGAGTCACAAAGTGCCTGTAGGCTTCTGTGTCGATCCGTCTGTAGGGCCTCCCCGTAAAATGACAATAACAGCTCAGTGGCTGCTGCCAAATCAGTGGTGATTATTTTCCCTGACTCTAGTAGAGAAGCTTTAAAGGCTGGCCCGTGGGTCAGAGCAAGACGTGTGTGTGTGTGTGTGTGTGTGTGTGTGTGTGTGAGTGTGAGTGTGCGTGTGTGTGTGTGTGTGTGTGTGTGTGTGAGTGTGAGTCTGTGTCTGTGTGTTTGTGTGTGTGTCTGTGTGTGTCTGTTTCTGTGTGTGTTTCAGTTACTCGGCAGCACTGTGCGGTGTCCAGTCAGTGTCTTGGTCTGTGTCTGTGCCTCGGCAGTGGCCTTAAGGAGCGGTGTTAGGGATCGCTGAGCTGCTCTGTAACGTGTGGGCTGTGCTAGATGAGAGATAAGAGGAACCATTTGGGAGAGGGAGTGAGAAAGAGAGAGAGAGAGAGGAGATGGGAGAAAAAAGAACATGGTTTCACCAACCCATTAAATGAGGAGAGACAAAGCCATTTATCATATTAAAAACGCAGTGAGTGTCCTGGATTCACTTGGATGCGCTTCTCTCTCTTTCTCTTGCTCTCTCTCTCTCTCTCTCTGTCTTTCTGCTTATGTCTCATCTCTCCGTGTCGCCTCTTCTCCCTCTTACTTACGTCTTTTCTGTGCATGTTTGGTGCTCTCTTGGTCATTTTAGAGATGTCAAGCATGGGGCTCATTCTACGTACGTGTTGCTGAGTCGCCCACAGCAGCGCCCCTCGCTGAAGCAGAAGCAGACCTGTTGGCTTGGCGAGAGGCAGGATGATGGTGCTTTATTTCACCTCTGTGAAGCTCAGCGTCAGCAGAAATGAAACCGCTTGTCCAGCAGGGTTAAGAGTGATTTATGTCTCCGGTTGTACAGTGGGATAAAAAAAAAAAAGAAGAGACAAAAACAAATAGAGAGAGAGAGATAGAAAGATTGACAGATGCGATCTCAGTCTGCCTAGGGAGCCCTCGCAGTCATGCACATGTGGAATGTGAATGCAGTCTGTATGTGTGGGCCTCGGTCTCCATGCATTTAATGACCTGAGGGGGTTAAAGGCTATAGCGCAAAGCCCCACTGGGCCCTCAGCGGTAAGCACAGGAGTGACATCTCCACTGAATGTGGGGCAGCCCACCCCCTGTCAGACTCATGCTCTGCTCACTCACAGTTACAGTTACAGCCAGTTTCTACAAAGTCGTCCCCAAAGCCCAGCAGGCTCAGGGTGTTCTCTCCATCTCTTTTTACAACGCAGCTCATTTTACAACGCAAGCAATATTGATCCGAAGTGAGAGAGGAGAGGAGAGGAGAGAAGCGAAGGTCTCGGCGATGAGCCAAGCTTTCTGTAAACCAACTCCTGACATATTTTATGTGTGTCCTTCAGGGGTGTTATTTTCATATGTCTGGGTGTCTTGTGTGTATCTGTTGATGCCCAGTGGGTTCTTTGACAGGTTGCGACTTGGTGCTACACTTGAATGTCTGGTCTTAGTGAACCCCAGGGAGACTGAGCTCTGGTCCTGGCATGAATTTGATGGAAGATTTCCCGGCTCCCTCTCTCTCTTTCTCTCCATCTATCATCCTCTCTTCCCCTCTCTCTCTCTCTCTCTCTTTGTCATGAGCCAGAGTGCTTGGTGATTGTGGTCGTGGCTGAGTGCGAGCCTTGTCTATTTTAAGGCTCCTCCCCAGGCGCTCTCCTTGCAGGAGCTGGCAGCAACACAAAGGAGGCCCCCTGTCAGTCTCCCTTTTCTCGCACTCCACACCGCACTTTCCCCTCCTGCACCCGTTTGAGTTAATCCCAAACTTGTGTGTGTGTGTGTGTGTGTGTGTGTGTGTGTCGATGTGTTTGTGTTTGTGTGTGTGTGTGCGTGTGTGCATGTGGGCATCATGCAACACAGTAATCTGCACTCCGCACTGACACCAACTTTCTGACTTTAAGAGACGGTCCCAGCAGAGCATCCTGATGGGGGTGACGCCATGTCACAGCAGTGGTGTGTGACTCCAGTAAGGATGGATTAATTATATTTCCCAGGATGCTGAACCCCCTGCTACTCAGTTTCCAGCCCATAGCATAAAGCTTTTTATACCAAATAACCTAATATCAGGCTGATGCTAATTGATTTAAATGTGGGCCAAAAAGAGATTATTGGTAACACCATTACAATGTGGCTGGTCAATATCTTACATTCTAAACATTCTTGCTGTGAAATTTTACACCGGTGTGGTGTTTTGATGGATGCTGAGCAGGTCATGCAAGGACTCTTAAAACAATCACCCGTCCTTAAGTGAACCTCCCTGGTGTATTCGCACAATGCCATTCACCAAGGGTACGTCTTTTGCCGCGTGTCTTTGATGGCATAAACTAAAACCCATAATCTCGCTTTGCTCCAGGTCTTTCAGTCAGGCTGAGCCTCACTGTTTGTGTCTTAATGCACCCCCTCAGAGTCTCCGTCCCCGGAAATCCGCCAGGGAAACTGACGGCGCGTGGGGCTTAGCGGTTAGCATCTCTGTGTAGGTGGAATGGCTAATGAGGAAAAGAGTTTGCTGCTCCAGCAGCTGGGGAATTTTTTTATTTTTTACAGAGAAAAAGAGCAAAAGACGACTCAAAGAAGTCATGTTTTGAGAAATGAAGAGGAAGTGGATGACCATTAGGCTGGGATGGAACATAATTAAAATGTTTTTAGCTAGTGGTGGTGGTGAGAAGCGTCATCCTAACTCAACTGTTGAATTTTCAACAGCTGGCTGCTGACAAGTTTCAAGAAACTGTTTCTTCCCATATGACTACCATAGAAAGTTTTTGAAAATGCACAAAAACTACTACAGTTAGTCAACCGATGAAATGGGTTTCACTAGTCAGCTATCTGGTATCTACCTTCTCTGTACGGGTCTGTTCGCATAAGTAGAACACTGTGTGCACCCAATGCGAATGCGCTATCTGAATGAAATGGAAGCTTCAGAGAGAAGTAATGGCACAAGTAGATGTGGTTTGTGGCCATCTTGGAGTTATTTTTAAATCAGGGGGACGTTTGTATTCAGTCCAGCCAGACGCTCAGTGTCACATTGACATTGTGCCTATGTGGTGAGTGATGTGAAGAGCTGGCGACTAGGGCAGGGTGAGTCTGAAATGATCCCTACGTCTCTGCCGGTTTTCCATCACACAGGCTTTTCTGAAATAAGCTTCAGCCGAATGAGGCTCTTGGAAAGGACGAAAAGGAAGAAAATCTTGGTGATTCAAACATAATGAGATTGTGTGTGATTGTGTGTGTGTGTGTGTGTGTGTGTGTGTGTGTGTGTGTGTTTGTATGTATGTGTGTGTACACACATTCAACACAGTTATTTATATCAGTGCCTGCCACTGTATAGCATATGCACATATATACAGAACATTATATAACCTATATTATGGTTCATTGGGCCATACTGCTTATATCATCCATAACAAGTGTAAACAAACAAAAACCCATTATCTAAACAGCCCTTCTACAGCCTTGGCTGCTAGTATCACTCTTTACAAAGTAAAAAAGTGCATACATGTGGCACAAACATGCCACGGTTTCCTTTTCCCCTCTCATACCCCAGTTAGCCCTGAATGGGCATCATCAATGGTTGTGGGGGCCTAATTCCTCTGATTCAGAGGGGTGGTGAGGTCTTCGGCAGCTGAGCTCTGTGCCCCAATAGACAGCCAAGGCAATTGCATTAGAGCCCAGGTGAGGGCTTATGTGGAGCATATCATCAGGTGCCGGTACAGCTGTCCGCGGGGCGCACATCAGAGTGTGGGGGAGTGGGGCCGGGGGAGAGGGGGGTGCTGTGGGCGTGATGGAGAGGCAGTGGAGAGCCAGGTGTCCAGCGTGCTCCATTTCCCTCATGGGTGTCAGTAGGACCCCACTGGAGGGAGGGGAGACCTTTTCTGCCCTACAAATCAAGAACGCAGTAACTACGCTTACTTGTAATTTGAGAAAACGGGCTTTAAAGTTTCCTTTCTGGCCGGGCAACTGTGTTGTAGGCAAAGTGGTGGTGAGACTTC